>JAQGAA010003940.1:0-10164 GCA_034696425.1 Isotoma viridis
TATATGGCGCCTGGCCCCTTTTTAGTCCAAAAAGCTCATATAAGGCGCGCCATATGGTTGAGGTTTTAGGGTAATAGAGAAAACTGAATGAATGCATATGCCAAAATCCATATACTGGTAGTAAAATCCTACTGGACCTCGCTTTCCGTCATTCTACTCATTTTAATTCTTATATTATTATAATATTTTGGACTTATATTATATGTGAAGGTATATGTACTTATTCATAAAATATACTCTCGCAGTTACTATAGACTTCAGGGTATTTGAAACCGGCAGGCAGACTGATTAAGCCAACCATATTTGAATATGTGCTGGTGATACCAGGGAGACATAAGGAGAGAGTCAAGAGAGAAAGAGAGAGATATGAAGAGAATTATATTTTCTCTGCTTTCACCAGTCGACTTTCTCCCTTTCATCTTCATTTCATTTATTTTATTGCCAGAGAATTTCTATGAAAATTTGCCAAAATACTCTGGGACATTTCTCTTGATTATGAAGATTGAAGATTGCAAATGCTTGCTTAGGGTAGGCACAGAGTTAATAATCTTTATTGAATATAATATTATGACCGTATTGTAATATCAAGCCAAGTTACCACAATAATGACTATGGTGTTGGTGATTCTAAATGTCATGTCACCCTTATATATGTATATACAGATTTATTTTTAGTTTGTTCAGGCAGATGTGCAGGTTGTTATGAACAAGAGACATTGTGTTCGTAAACTTCATTTTAGAAATAATATAGTTTGGTTTGTGTAAATACAATTCTGGTTTCCAAGAGGCTAAAAACAAAGAGATAAAGAAGGAAAACTATCTAAATGTATAATTTAGTTTATTTCAACGATGTGGTTAAGAGGACGGAAATAAAGAATTATTTGAAACCAGTCAGGAATTTCTTTTCATATTTGAAATAAGTAAAAGTTTTATTGAGGAAACAAGATAAGATTGAAAAGCTTAAGTCATTTTTCATTTTTGGGGCATCGTTGTATGTAGAATTTATAAAGCGTCTGAATCAATTTGCATCCATGCCAAAATCGATAAAAAATTTGAGTCTGGAATTTGGAATGGGATAAATTGAACTTATAAGTCAGTGGTACGGCAATGGCCGACTTGGTTGATCGATACCGAGAAAGGCTTCATATCTTTGATCTACCTTCACGTGAAAATACTTGATAATATTACATATGTAAATGCTATCTGATATATTTTGTGACTTTGACGGCATAATGATCAAAGGTATGGGGACATGTACTTTTGATGAGAATTCTTCTAAAGGATGTTTAGAAATGTGATGAAAGTTGTTTTATCAATGCTACTACATGCCACAAACCATTTGACTGAAATCTAACATGCCTGTAGACAAGTCTGTAGTCTCGACTCTCGAGCCTAACCTACAAAATTTTGGCCTAGTGTTACCTTATCTGGAAGATTGATAGGCAACTTTCTTTAATAATTTAGTAAGAGTTATAAAAGGGTTGTTTCTTCCTATACGATGTAAAAATTGAGATGTTCAATAAATGGAGCTTCGGGAGCTGGAAGACTAACAACATACTGCAACACTACCACTTTATACTTTGACATGAAGAAATCACATTTCTTGTATTTGCAGGAATCGTCATCAGGATAAAGGTTGTCTATTTGGAGTACAAAAATGACCGAGTTGACATACTTTTCCTTTTTGAAATTGACAACCTTTTGAAGATAAAAGCATGTAAACTAGATGATTCTGTCTACCTAAAAATGAAGTTTGGTAAGGTTTCTATTACTTTAAAAAGTTGATTCCTAGGACTACAATTTTAAGTGTATTTCTAAAAGTAGTAAATGTTTACGATTCCCTTGGTAAACTTGATCAAAAAACTTTGTCGTATGAGAATATAAAAGAAACTCCACATTATTTTTGTCGATTGAAGAGAAGATGCCTTATTGAATAACTAGTTTTGATTTGTGTAACAAATCAAATTCACCTTTTTCACAAGTTAATTCAGACTGAACTCTGAACCGTAGTGTAGTACATGCTGCACAGGTACCAAAAATCCTGATAATTTTAATGCATTGAAAAGGTAGTGGACAGTGTTGGACATCTTTCAGGTTTGGTAAGGTGGATTTGGGCTATTTTGTTGTGTATTGGGCATTAGCCTGCAGCAATGATAAGATAAGTCATTTATTTTCAAAATGTTACATCAGGCTGTGCAATATAGCAGCATTATGAGTTATGTCATTTTCCAAATAAGTACCAAAGATCATAGGATCTTCTGTTAAGCTGCTAGTGAATTGCTTCTAAAAGTTGGAGACAAACTCTTTAGCCCTGTAACTGGATACACTTAAACCGAAAGCTGTGTAATCTTGGATGTAGCCTTGAAATTAATATTAAAGTTTAGGGTACACATCTGCCATCGTAGTTCTCTGTACCTTAACAGATGTATTGATGTTTATAGTATCCAAGGATTGTTCTTAAATAATGTGCCAAATTTTAGTCTTACAATTTGGATTAAAAAGATCGGGGTGCAAGATCTAAAACAACACAATATACGATAGGTGAATGGAGCTATGGCTTATTAATCCTTCTAAGAAAAAGACAAGGCACCTAAAATTATGAATCAGTAGAAATCAATATTATTAAATAAACCTAATACCTAGTTAGTTTGAAGGTCAAATCTTCGATCCTACTCTGGAATAATTTAGCAATCTGTCACACATAACGAGCAGCCTCTATAACCAGGCATATTTTAAAACGTGATTTATTTCCATCTTGTCGTATATCAAGTATATTGTGTATCTTCATGTATCAAACTTGTACATTTTGTGTAGTCAAGCAATTTTATATAATGTCACACCCACAATACAGATTTGATGTCAGATTGGCCAAAAGTCAAGAGAAGAGAAAGTTGGCGTGTAACTTGTGAAAGTTTTGATGATGGGAGAGGAAATGAGAAGTTGTAACTAAGGTCGTAAAATTTGGACCGGATCATATGTGGCTAGAGATAAACGGGTTTGAAATAAATCCAGCTTAATATCATTATGGTTTATGAACCCTCGTATAATAAATCTAGAGTTGTTTAGCTCCTTCCTAAAATAAATAGTGGTGACACGAGGTCTTGTGCTGCGTATAGCATGCTTCAATCTCTACCTGTTTACTTTAATATCATATTGAATTTTAGGTATTACAGTATTTCTGCCTTATTGAAGTATGTATGGCATGACAAAAAATACTTGAAGATAACAAGATCACCGAAGTTGAAACTTGGCTTCTGTTTATGTTTTAAGCCAAAAAGTCTCAAACTTCCAAACTATTTGAAGGAACTTGACTCTTCTCCTTGAAGAAATCTTATCTTAGATTCTCACACATACATACATGACAGTAGAAAGTTAAAAAGACTTCAAAATTTTAGACAAGGGACTTGAATTTCCACTCGAAAATTATAATGAACAGGGGGGAAAATAAACTTTGATTTTTGTATCAACTGGTAGATACAATGCACTGCACAACTAATAGTGAAGTAAGTAAAAACAAAACCGAACTTCAAGTTTAGTACGTGCAGTCTATTTTTCCCTAAAACTTTAATGAAGAATTTTGCCCTTTTTTACTTTTTATCCCAAGTTTGTTATTCAATAAATTTTTGATCGCAAAAATAAGTACCTTTGGTCCTTTTTTTGTTTTTCTAGCACTTTTCTATATTGGGATCAGGTAATTGCATATTGTTGACTTCGTGAAGGTTACAAGAATGATAGATAACCATACATATATACATCTGCATGTAAATTTAAAGTCTCAAGATTCATTTAAACATTGCAAGTTTACCAGCATTGATTTGCTTATGCAAATGTTTATAATTTTACTGCTAAAATAGCATTTCTGGTTATTTAATTATACGAAAAATCATTTTTGAGTGTTTCCTTTCAGTTGCATCCCTAAAAATCTGGTGAAAGTATTATAAAGGAATTTACTAAAAAGGACGGAAGTTTCTTAAACTATTTGCAACTAATGAAAACATTATTTACAAAAAATGGGAAGTTTAATAAGATGAGTAAGTATATTATGCAGTAACAGTTCCTCTGCTACCTTCATTGGATTAGCATTTTGAGGTAAAATCACTCTAACAGAATAAAAAGACATTAAACTTTTCCCCTGAATTCTATAGCTTGTGCGAAGACCCAGAGGACAAAAGGCTTAGAGTATTTGACAGATCTCAGTTGCAGATGAAATGAAGAGGGCTTTATTTCTTGTGTCTAAAAACAGAAAAAAATCCAGAAAATCAGAAAAGTACTAAAAGAACCAGAGTTATGCTAGTTGTGATGGTGGTGGTAGTTGTATTAAAGGGATTTAAGCCATTTCAGAATGATGGATTACTTTTGAAATCTTTGAAAATCTGGCGTCACTCTTTATTCTCCTCTGAACTATGAAAGTATAAAAGTCTACTTTGCTCCTTGTGTTAATGCACTTACAACTTTTACTTCTTCTTAACTATAGACTGCAGGTTAAGACTTCATAGGAAAAAGGCAGTTCGTCATGATTATGAACAATTTCAAACGCTTGGAAGAGAGAAAAAAATTCTTTGAAATATCCTCTTCTCACTTATACAACTCTTTATTTTTTTCTTTTTACACGTTTTCAGCTTTCCATTCTATTACATTTGAGATTCGGATCAGAAATTGCATAAAATGGCATTCGCTCTCGTCGTTTCTGTCATTTGACATCAAATAGACCTTCAGAATAGAGAGTATTAAATATATTGCTACTACTATATAGTAAAATACAGAAGAAGTATAAGGATGTTAAGGTGGTAAATATAATATGGTTTCTTGGTCTAATGAAATCTACGAAGGAAGAGTGCCTCTGCCACTGACTGAGATTGGATTGGCAGTGGTACTTAAAGAAACTCCTTAATTTTCACCCCTTCCTACTTCATCTCATTCCAAGCTATTATTGCCATTATGACGCCCATAACCATTAAATCGGAATATAACCCTCTCGCTCTTTTCTATAGTACTTAAGGCTCATTCAACATGTCTAAAACTACTTTGCTCAAAGAACATCACCACCACTACTGCCACTACCTATATCTAATTCATCCAGATCCCTACACAATCTCAGAGCCGTACAAGGCTCTTTTTTTCACGAACCTTGTCAATCCTTTCAAAAAGAATTTGAATTGATATTCATCAAATAGCTTCAAAGCTCAAACTATATACGGCACTTAACCAAAACTAAAGACTTGTACCATTCCAAGCCGTAATTTAACCATCGAAGTAAGCTTTATTCCTTGCCCTTCTCCAACGTAGACAGACTTTCTCTGCTATTATTCCATAAGGATATCATCATCATCATCATCTTATACGATTTTATTTTTACTTTTATTACAACCGTAGAACGAGTAAAACCAATCAGCACAAGAAGTAGTTTGAGTTTCACAGTATGTCTGAGGTGGTCTAATTGCGATAAGCCTTTTTATTCACATTCATTCAGCACTAAGTATTATGTTTTAAGAGAAGTGCCACTCCTATGCACTAGACCAACACTAACCACAGTAGGATTGGACATCATTGAACTTAACAGTTCACAGTTGTGAACTTCCAAGTGCATCTTGTACAGTACAATCATGATAAAGGAACCCCCACTGACAAGTATTTGACATGTATTTATCTTACATCCCGCTATACTCTATATTATAAGCTAGGATAAGAGAAAGCTTTCTCTCCTGTACCTTTTAGCTGTCGGAGAAGAGTAAAACTTAGCTCAAATTTAGTAGGTGGAACCCATTAAATTCTTAGGATTTGTGATTGTGATTCCTAAGCCCAAAATAACCATTTTACCTATTAGTATTACTAACGAAGGATAGTTTTCTCTTATTCACACATACATATCAAATCACTTTTAACATCATGCTTCTGGCACTCTCACAATCGTTATCAAACATATCGTTTGGCCAAGAATGAAATGGAGATTATTATTATTACC
The DNA here is from genome assembly GCA_034696425.1 of Isotoma viridis. Taxonomy (NCBI): domain Eukaryota; kingdom Metazoa; phylum Arthropoda; class Collembola; order Entomobryomorpha; family Isotomidae; genus Isotoma; species Isotoma viridis. The sequence goes on from JAQGAA010003940.1 coordinate 5,962, forward strand.
CTGGTTGGGGTATACCACCACAAACCCATTAAAGTAAATGACCGACATAATGTGTAATTACGAAGGAATACGGGCTTCCTCTTCCTTCACTCATCCACTACGGGAATGTGTGTGTGTATGTAAGTAAACTATAAACCCTTAATATTTCTTTTGTGAGCAAACTTGGCTATAATAACATGAAAGCTGCCATGCTCTAATTACCTTTAGAAGTTAGATATCACCCAAAGTTAAAATATCATGTAGTATGGAATGAGGAGGTTATACAAATAAATTAGAGACGTGGCATTTCAAAATTTCAAATAACAAGATGAGTTCCAAGGTGAGCTGGATAGAGTAAACGCATTTAGTTTTTGCAAAAACAGTCAAGTCAGTAGCAATCAAGTAAGTACGTACGTAATTTGAATAGAATGCGAAAACATAGCGGAAATACCTATAGATTAATGGAATGTTCATTTGCTGACTTAAAATTATGAGAGTGAAAGTTGCCAAATAGCACCAATGTGTAACGGAGCTTACTTAACTAAATTATTATTTTGAGTAAAACAGATTTATGCCTATTTAAACCTTGTAAATGAATTATTTTATAGTTATTCCACAAATAACTACAACAAGTAACAACTACAAATCACGACAAGTAGTTAAACGATATAATATATTAAAGTGGTATTTGAATACGTAGAAAGTATGTCAGGCAGCCTGATGGGAAAGGAAGGAATGCATGTCTCAATATACCTTTTAGTGTTTTAGTAAGTTAGTGTGTAATAGTAATAGTTGATAGAAGTAGTGCAGTGGTATGTGTAATAAAGAAGGAAGGTTGATTGCCGGGATGGAATGTCGTAATAAAATGCTCTTCTAATCTTAAGCCAAGATTATAATATTATTATGAATTTGGATAAAGTGTGAAAGTAGCGAGTCATAAATTCCTTTATTGTTCTTCTACCCAAGGTTCTTACATTTTATTAATTGTTTTTTCTTCTTAAGGTTGGGATGAAATTGGCCAACGTTTTGTTCCAAAGTTTCGAATACACAGTTGAATACGAGTTTACATTAGGTAGAATGTAATTGTAAGAGATTCTCATAAGTAAACAAAATTCACTTTTACTATTTGTTTGGCAAAATTAAATAAATATTTTTGATGACTAGTATTCTAGTTTTAGAAATCGAAAAGAAAACATTAAAATTAAGTAAATATTATTGGAACTTTCTTTTTTCTATTACTGTTTTCCGTAATATTTTGAGCATACAGGATTAAAATGATAAAAGCACCCTGACCAGACTTATTATTAGCAAAGTGTATTAACCTTTTAAAAGATAAAATCTTAAAGGACCTTGGTTGTAACTAAAGAGTTCCTGCTGGTGGTGACGCATACTCACACGTTTTAAAAGCAGCAGTAACTTTTCGGAACGCAAGTTTATGTAGTAAGTTTCGAATTACTTCTTTCTGGTATTCATCGTAGCGAGACTGAGGTTGAAACATAAATCGAAGGAAGCTTAAATTAAATCTTTAATCATAATTATGCAGCAAAGACATAAAAGGAAGATTTGGTCATAAACATTCTGGATTGGGTAAATGGGTTGAAAGATACGCATACATAGGAATAACTATATAAAGTCTAGGTTGTAGGTGGTGGAATGTAATTTTGTAATTTTAGTACTGGAACAGAATTATTTCATGATATTCATTCGCTTGGGAATTTAGTGCGGCCTACTAACTTATATTTTAACGACGAGTGTAATTCTATAATTCCATGTAATTTAGGTGACTAAAAATTACCAACAAATTTGTAATCGATGATCAATGATGAAGCTGGATTTAAACTATATGCACTTAGCTTTAACCAATTATCTCTTCTAGCGACAGTCAAGTTGAAGGTAAAACGTGTCCCTACATATATTTCTTTTTGACTATAACCGAATAAAATTATCTCTAACCAAAAGTTTTATAAAACTCTTTTTTACTTTTATTCAAACTGAACAGGGTAAGTTAAGACACTCTGTAAAAAATACTTGCAAACCACTAACATCCTTTCAAGGTTCTATGTAAGCTCATAATCATAAATTTACTCATGTAATTAAAACATTTCCACGTGTTGACAGCATTCACAAAATATATTATGCCTAGTTTCTTTTTCTTTCTTCGCTCATAAAATTAAAGTAAACTTAAATTAAAACAGAGAAAGCATGAAGAATGATACATGGGAAAGAAATTCTTTTGAAAACCTGACTTCAAGAGAAAACTACCTAACACCTTCATTAAAAGTTGCAAATCGATTAAGACACCTATGCAAACATAGAAGAAATTCAAAGAACTCCAAAGCATCTGTAAACTCTGTAGACAGTCAGGCAGTAGACTCGTAGCCATCATAAATACACATTCTTACATCAAGGTACTTAGGGTACACATTCTTCCTCACCAAGCGTTACATACAAGCACCAAACTATACTGTAATTTCTACCCTATTATTAATACCCACACATTCATGCTACACAGTCGGATGGAATGCCTTCGGCATCTTTACCTACCAAATATGTTTGTATATTACTCGTACACAATAAGGGAGAAAGTAGAAAGCATCTTTCTCATCTTTTTGCAAAGAAAGCTAAAAGCGCCTACACACACTCTTTCTTTCATAATAACTCGATGAAACATTCCTCTCACTTTTTGCCCAAAGAGACGCCGAAAGTTTATTCAATTAATTAGTAAGAAGGGTCTGCATCTAATGAATTTTCTAAATTACCCCTTAGCTTACGTAGACTCAAGGTCCACGGACTTAATGAGTTGTTTGTACTTTCAACTACCTACTGTGTCTTTCCTTGCGTAAACTTAGCTCAAGTTTTCATCGAAAAATAATAATGTTTGGACTTATGCATCACAAAAGCAAGACTATTTTAACTCTTTTACCAACCCACGTCCCTGATGACAAAGACCTTTCTAGAAGATGTATAAATCTGTCAGTAGGTAATCTCAGTTTTCGTAAAATTTTACAACAAACTCTATCCAAAAGGTAATAAACGCTATACATAAGTTCTCACTTATATAAGGTAGAACTTTGTGTTGCTTAAGTATTCATTTTGTCATTGATCATCCCCCTCAAAGTGAATTAGTGACACCCGGCTTCTCATCTCAACTCAATACTTTCACTTAATCCTAACAGTAAAAGTCTATAGTAGTATAGGACATAGGCTGTAGGATACACATATATATGCACCTTGAAATGTTTTATTACATTACAGTTAAAGTCAACAAGGTACAATGACGCTAACGTGTTTTCCATTGATTTTGCTAATAATAAATCTTTCAAGTGAATTATGTGGAGCAAACCTGCTACAAAACGTGTAATCAAAATTCCTTCAGAAATTCTTCACAAGCTTGTGTAGGTACGTGAATTACGTAAAAGGAACGAAATTTTGCAAATCCAATCCATAGCTCAATGGCTTAACCTACCTTAACCTAGACCCTTCAGATTACCTATACATGTATGCAAATTACTGACATATTCAATCCAAATGAATCAAGTGAAATAACACTTGTGTCACTTTGCAACACACAGTATCAGTGAGTTATGTCTTTTGCATACTTACTCTTTTAGGGATTCAGGGGTGACTTCTATATATTGCTTTTGCGTTTACTTATCAAGAAATCCATTAAATCCAAGACAATTTATATGCAAATATAAACAAACTTCTACCGTGTGAGTTTCAATGTTAAAGTAGATAGGTGAGTGGAGCAGTGTGTTTATATGCAGATTTATTATTTTAGATATAGATACGTACACTTACCGCTCGATCACCCAAATTCCGTACGCGACAATGTAAATATGCAGTCTGGCCAACGGTGGTGGTCACCTCCCGTTTGGTTGAGTTCTCAAAGTAAGGTTTTGAAAATGGTTCCCAGTAGGTACCTGCTGACAGGTACTTTCGGCCTGAGAATGTTCCTGTAAAATTCATAAAAAAGGTAAATGTAAAAAATATACCAGAGAGATTATTCTGTTTGAGAGCAAAGCTTACAGGTTGTATGTACATAGCAGGGAAAATGGGTTTTAAAAGGTTGGTTTTTCTTAGGCAATTTTGTTCAAATTTGCAGTTGTGTTTAACCGCTTATAAGATGAAATAAGTTTTAAATTCTGCTATTTTTTCTTCAACAAGTAAAAATCAGCTCGACAGTTTTGAAGCCTTGAAAAAAATTCAAAAATGTACTCGGTC
>JAQGAA010003941.1:0-10164 GCA_034696425.1 Isotoma viridis
TTGACCCATTAACGAACTTGACCTTCCTTTTGACCTCCTAAATCCATATCTGAAATCAGATTTCAAAAAAGTTGATCTGTTCGAAAGTTAGAGCGCGGACAGACAGACGGACAGACAGACAGACGGACATGTGCAATCTTATAATGGGTTTCACCCATAATAATTAAATAATAAGTTTCTCAATTATAATGCGCTAATGCGTTTTTTTGGAAAGTGGTATTACTTAACCATTATATGAATGATTTTTAATCAAAGTAAATATAATTAAACATACACACTGCTGCCCTTTGTCTTTCTTCCTTTATTTTCTATTTTATATATTTTTATTTTCTCGGTAACTCATGTCATATTCTTAGAAATTTAAAATTTTATCAATTAACTAATTTTAAAATAATATCATTGTATTTACTCTTTTTCAAAATTTTATTTAAAAAACTAGTCATATTTTGATAATTCTGAAAGCATTTCGGCTGGCTCATGATCTCTATTCTGTGATGGAATTATAAAAAAGTGTTCAGACAATAAACTCCAAGTCATAAACAGAAATGGAAAGGCTTTTATGAAAAAAGGTTTTTTCCGAAACATGTGTAACCAAAACTGCCTAATTAAATATGCATTTTCTTTAACTCATGAATTCTTTTAAAAATTCCAATAAATTCATTAAATTCATTAATTGTCCTTAGTTCTTGTATGTTTTTCCCTCTTTGCTCATTGAATCAACTACTTATTCAAATGAGAAATTTCCATTAATAACTTGAAATCTAGTAAAGCAATGCTTGTGTATAATTAAATCAGATAAATGTTTTAAGATTAGATTTATTGTTTCATTCACTAATTGCACTTGCACATTTCTTAAAATTAATTAAAATTCAAACTAACTATAAATTCCTTTTTACTATAAAGCACTTAAAATATTTATAATTTACCTAATACGCTAATACCTTCTAAACTCTTAACAACATTCAAAAACAAAAATCGAATACAAACTATCCATTTAACTCTAATAGCACACATTATTATTTACGAAAAATAGCACAAACTACTAAACTACAATATTTAATAATAATTAAACCTTTTGAGTGTGAGTCCATACTAATATTTGCATTACTAATCTTAAGAGAGACAGAGACAGAAATCATATTTCGAATTACTTTTTCAAAAAAACTTTTTGTTTTTCTTGTAGCTAAAATATTCACAAAAATAAATTTTAATCTAATTTTTGAATTTTCAAACTCCTTTTTGTTTTATAAACTTATTTATAAATCTGTACGCTATGCATAGTGTGTTTTTTTCATAATTAGGCAATAAGAATTCAATTGATTGTTTTTGCTCACTACTACTGGGACTGAAAATATTGGTAGTAGTGGCTAATGATGCTATTTTTTTTAATTATTATTAACTATCTTTGAATGAACATTTCCCTTTAGGGTTCTTATTTTTCTTCTTCGTTGACTTGAATACAATATTGTACGCACCTATGAGCCACAATTTCTGTGTGTTTTAGTACTTTTCCTATAACAGGATATTGGCTAAATTCGGGTAAATTCGGTTTTTTCTCATTGAAATATAATATTTGAACCACAATTCAAATAATCTAATGTTTTTGATTAGTGATGGCATTTTTAATTTTCGACTCATTGTTGGGAATGTTTGGAATCTTTTGAGAAATGGTTTCACCTGAAAAAACAGAAAGAAATGTAAATTAGATTTGTTTCCGGTTGGAATTTCATTTTTGAAGAAATTCAAATCAAATAAATATACTTTAAGGTTTGTTACCTTTGAAAAATGATTGTCTCCCAATTTGACAAGAGGTGTAGATGGGAACATTCTCAAAGGACTCATTTCAAGGTTTCCATTCTTCAAGCTGTATAAATTACTCATGACTAAAAGCAAGTCGGATGTTTTCTTCACGGGTAAGAAACGACTTCTGGGTACGTTAATTCCTGAAAAACAGTTGGAGGAATTACTTTCAAAACTATATTTATTAAAGAATCTAGCCAAAAATATTTTTAGAGTCGAAATATTTCGAAATTAATCAAAAAAGAGGAAAAAGTTTGTGGAATTTGAATTTTTTTAAAATTTTGTTACAACAAAAAGTTACAGTTAGAAACCAGCTGTCATGAAATAATTTTAGTTATGGTTAGATTAGTTGTATATTGCTGCGTCACACAGTTAATTCCAAAAAGTGCATATTTAAAGCAATCATTAACTAAGAATTAATTAAGATTCAACTAATTGATTACAAATTGTTGTTTTTCGTCATTTTTGACCTTTGCTTTCACAATTTATAGATCGTATAAATGCCACTCTATCCCCTGTATTTCTTGACATTCCATGCCAGAATGTAATTGGAGATTTTTTTTATTTTATAGATTTTTAATTAATGGTTGAAATTCTAAAAATAATTAATTAACTTACCAAGACATCCATCAAAACTTTTAGTAATTGGGTGTGACAAAAGATATGAATCTCTGCATCCAATGAATTAAATAAAAAGGTTTCAATTGCACGAAAAATCCGTGAACTTACGTATCAATAATTTCGTCAGTTTTGCAACTTTTTGCGATTCTATCAATTCTTAGGTATCTGCTTTGATTAAATGTAAAGATTTACACCTTAAACCTGGCATATTTCACTAGTTAGCGAGTTTCATTAAATACTAGTTGCCGAGGACGCTGTTTCAAACTAGAATGTAATGATAGGGATTTTTTAATTTCATGACGCTAATTATCGAACTCACACAGCAACTTTAGCTACTAGTCCTCACCCTAAAGCTAGGAGTGATTTCCTGATAACCTGACAATAACAATTTCCATAGATAAGTACTTATCATGTTTGCTTTAGCTAACATATAGTTAGTTAATAGTATATATTATTGTTAATTAGAATAATAAAAAACCTTCTCAGAATTTTCATTAAAACTTTAATTTTTGCCCAATAAAAAATCTCTTTTTTATTGATCCATGTTGACAAAAATTGGAAAAAAATGTTTGAGATTAGTAGCAAAACGAGATGTTAGTGTTAAATACTAATTTAAAGCAAAATTAAGTTGCATACAAGCAATGCGTTTATTTGACATTAGTGGAGAGTGGAGCCCATAATCCAGGTGAGTAGGTTAATTACTTGTTAATTATATCATCTGATTTGTTATATTCTGTTAATTACAGATTTTTAGTAAGTATATTGCTTTTTTATAAGTTTTTAAAGAAATATTTTTCTTTGAATTTATTTTTACAATTTTTACTACTTTTAAATGTAGGACAACTTGTAAGAAAAACAATTCATCATCATCAGTGATGACTAATGAGGAAATTTAAGGATTTATACAGACATTTTAAAAGTGCTTTTAAACTGTCAGTGTAAAGCATCGTTGACATTAATTAAAAACTCACAATTGTAATTGTATAAATGTGGTCAATGAGGTCAATTCTTTATTTTAATGAAACAAAAGTTCAATTCACAATTAACTAAAAAGAAATCTTGTATTTACCGTAAAATTCTAATCTCCTCCCAGCTTAGAACTCCCCTTAATTATAGCCCCATGGTGAAGGTAGTTTTTTAAAATAAATTTCCCCGAAATAAAGCACCACTAGTTTTTATGTTTTTCTCCAAATAAACCAAAAAATTAATGCTTTCCTTTATTATAGATTACAAATAAATATATTTTCCAAGAAACGTTTGCTGTATAAACGCTAAAAACTAAACTTAACAGTAAATACTGGAAAAGTTATAACTGTACATATTCTCAAAATTTTCAGTGAAATCAGCGGAATACATAGCAAACTGTAATACGTATCTTTTGAAATTTCAAAGAACTTTTTTTAGGAGTTTGAAACAACTAAGCCACAGGGGAATCTAATTCGAGTTTCACGGTATAGTATAACCTAAATAAAAATTCATTTAGATTCATGACCTTAATGACCTATCTATACAGAAAATATACTTCATGGTTTGTAATTCGAAATACTTTAAATTGACACCAATAATTCTGCATTAAAAATATTATGAATGTTTATGAAACTTTAAAGTATGTCACGCTTCAATTAATTGGTTACACGGAAGAAACTTATGCTTGAATAGCTTTCTAAATTGGACTCAAAACACAATTAATGAGCGAGTATAAAAGTTCGTGTGATTTAACCTGGTCAATCCAATTAATCAAAACCGTTTCGAGGGATTCTTTCCACTATTTAAAAATCTCTTCTAATCATCTTTTCAAAAAACTTACAGGACAAATTTCCAAGATGAAATTCCACATTTTCCTGGTAGTGTTGGCCGCAGTGGTTTTGCTTCAGTCTGAAGAGGTCAGATCAAAGTCAGTTCAAGAGGCAGTCGAAGGTCAGGCACGTGTTGTTAGAGAGCCTTCTCCTAAAACTGATGATGATTGTCGTCCAGAAGACGGATGTGCCAGTGCTATGTACGACCCTAGTGCTCATACTAAAAAACCAAAAGCTAAATAGAGCAACTTTTTGTAAGTTTTTTTAAAAATTCGTTTGAAATTATTAAATAATGTAAATTTGATAAGTAATGGGAATTTATATTTAATTATTATAGGTTCTCGCCTCTCTCGGTAACCAAAAGAAGTTTATGGCTTAACCCAATCCTTGAAAGATTATTTTTTACATGATCCAGACATCAAAGTTATAAAATATTTGTTGATATTTGTATTCACGATAAGATAGTAAATAAGTTAGGTGTATTTAATTTTAAATCGCGATTTGATTTCCTTTCATAAATGCATGAACTTTGTCACTCATTTTAATAATATCGTATACAACTTTTATATTGTCAAATTTATGTTTTGTTGAATTGTATTAAAGACAGCTAATTTTATCCCCTAATTAAAATCCCGTCGGGAGTATATTTTATTGTTTACGGCTGGTCTTTATTTAGTAGTGTTATGATAAAAAAAAATAGTTTGAACAAAGCCTAGTGTGTAGAGATCCATTAAGAGAATTAGATCATCCAAGAATAAGAGGATTTTGGGATTTCAAATAAATTGTGTTTTTATAGTAACTGACTCTAACTAAGTAAAGCCGTAAAGGGCTTAGCTTACTTTGAGTGGTAAATATGTTTCCATTTTTATACGTTTTTTATGAGAGGGTTTGAAGCAATGAAATGGATGAATTTTTCAATGAGTTAATTTAAGATGAATAAGATTTCGTGAAGACGTATGCTTTCGAGAATGTTTTGAATGTTTGCTTTTAAAAATTTCATCAGTCTACCTTTACCATTTTTCGTAAGATATTTAAATATCTTAAATGCTTCAAAATGACCAATTAAATGGGCCAGCTATTGGCAACTTGACTAAAAGTAAATCAAAATTATGTGTTACTGCAATCAGATTTCGGAGTTTCATTTATTAATAACGTGCTAAGCGTGCAAAAAAGCGACAGTAATTTACTTCATTAACGGTCATATTCCCAAGTCAAATGTAGGTGCATACAGACATTTTTACCAAAGTTTTCCATAGTATTATCGAGTGCTTGTCTTATTGAGCCATATTAAATTTTCAAACACAAAGACTTTAGATTAGAATCAATCATAAAATAGAATTAAGTCGTTTTTACATTGCATGCTTTATTAAATTTTGAAAAAGAAATTTAATAGGAATCAAATTAAGTTATTTTAAGTTTTAAAAAGATATACACAGAATCAAATGTTTTAAATTAGTACCAATTTTTTAGAAGATTCCAGATGAAGCCTTGATAATAATGATGGAAAGATATAATTAAGTTTAGCATATAGGATTTCCAGTAACAAAAAAAGTTGTATCGACTGAGTCAACTACTGGTTTTGGGTTAAAAAATATGCATTTTGCATGATTTTTTGTTGGCATTTCAATTTTAAAGTTGAAATGTGGGCATTGTTTATCCATACTGCTTTTGTTACTCTTGAACAAAATCTGAACATATCGTCCATCAACGGTAATTTTACGGTCGTACGAATACGAAAGTTTGGAAGGCACAGTAAGTTTTATTACAGCGATTCGGTTTTTTCCACTTCTGTCTTCTGGTAATTTAGTCGAAACACCAAACCTTACTGTGTTGTCACCCACAACCCCAACGGCTGCCAAAGTATTGTTTCCATTTGTTGATCGCGTACATACCATTGTCCAATTCTCATTAGGTCTAGGAATAAATATATAATAAAAACCATTAGTGGTGAATTAAAACAATAAATACAATTCAGAATCTTGCCTTTTAAATTGAGAAATCAGAGTTTAATATAAGTGTCCGAGAATTTAAATAACTAAGAAAGGAATTAGCGTACCTAATGCCAATAAAATTTACTTACCCAGCTGTGTTATTTGTAATGACCTGTGTTCCGGATGTCGTCTTAAAACAATAGTCGAATATCTTTTCTCGAGAAGACTGATCAAAGCCCTTAGGACAAAAGTTGTTGGAAGAAAGGGCCCTAGTGTTTGTTGTGCGTAGTGGCGTTTCCATATCGTACCCAAATTCCTGGTTTTGAATTTCCAATCCCTCGATCAACGGAGATGACCCCCAAATACAAATGATTGCAATGATTTCCTTCAACATTCTTGTAGTTTGAAAAACTTTGTTATTAATGCTTGAAAATGATTTTGATTTAAATTTTGTGTACTGTGAAATATTTAATGAATTAAAAGTAAATGTGTATTTAGAATACTTTAGACTGTTTACGGAAGGGGAGAGATAGTAGAGTGCTTGGTGACTTGAGTAGTTTGATAGTGATCGAGATCAAAGTCTCCCTTTTATATCCGATTACACACGTACAAACTTCTCTTCGGTCTGTTAAAATTTTACTGGAATAATTTTAATTCTCCAAAATATCTATAAACGAAGTTATTTTTTACACACACGGACCTTGAAAAAATGAAACAAAACATCATAATAATATTATTTTTTTTAAATAATTTGATGGCCTTTTATCATAAAATATTTAGGTGTCTAAAGCATCTATCTATTTTATTATTTTAACATCTTTTCGTATGAGCAAAAAGTACATTAAAATATACTTTTTTGCCCCAGCATCGCTACATTGGGATTAGAATTGTTTCAGTGTCTTTTGGGTGATAAAAGTGATGATCATAATTGTTGATAGTTTGCATGCAATTGAAATCATCAAAACAAAACAACAAGGCTCAAAACATAATCATATAAAAACTCATTACTATTCTATATTCTTTAAAGAATGATAATACATAATTGCACTCGAAATTTCATCTTATTACACGTGTCAAATACAATAGTTTTGCTTCCAATCAATAAACAAAATATTTGTTACATATTGCACGTTACCTGAAAAATAAAATTAGAACATCCTCATTTGTTTTATAACGTCAGAGGTATAAAAAATCTTGATGTGATTCATGTTTTGAGTATTGTCATTCGATTTGGGTGAAATTAACAATGCAGCAGTAAAAAATATGTATTACTAGGTAGCGACCGCTACTTAATGTGAATGCTCTGTCTGTCAGTCTGTCTGTCTGTCTTTCATTCTGTCAGTCAGTCTGTCTGTCCGTGACCTCGATAACTTTCGAAAGCTTTGACCGATTGACTTCAAATTCGGTACACATATTCTTTGAGTCTTATCTCAGGTCAAGTTCGAAAATGGGGTCAATCGGACCACCCCTTCAATATGTCTACATATAACACTTCTATACATACTATAGCATTTGGCATATATAGTATATATGGTACATAGAATATAGTACATAGGATATACAGTATATATTATACGTGGGTCATAATACCCGGGTATTTTCGACTATCCGGATTTATGAAAAATCGGGTGACATAATACCCGTGTATTTTCAAATATCCGAATTTTTTATTTTTGTTTCGAAATTTCAAAAACAATTCAAAATCTCAAAAAAAATTATAAATTCCAAAAAATTTCAAAAATTTTGTATAAATTCAAAAAACAACAAAGTCGAAATCTAAGCTTTCGCTACTTTGTTACATCCGTATTGATTGGTTCAAATTCTTATATTTTTCGACATCTTCGACCAATATGTTTAAAATATTGTATCGACAATATTATGAACTTAAATTCGATGTTATCCTCTTCATTTCTTAGCAGTCCTTGTCACAATGTTATTGAACATTTTTTATTTTAGATAATATTGCAATAATTTTTAATTTATTTTATAGTTAAAATTCTAAACATGAAGTATATACCATAACCACATTCCTTATTCAAAGTATTTTAAAGAATGAAACAACAAGTTTGTCAATTTTAATGCGCTGTTGTTTTTTATACCCAGGTTAATTACTAATTTGTTACATGTAATAATGTTTTAAATCCAAATAAATATAACTAACATACAGTACTTTTCCATCCTACGTAGATTTCTATTTGTCCATGTTTCTATAACCTCGATCCATATCTTTAGAAAAGTACAATTTTAGCAATTAACTAGTTTTAAAATAATATCATTGTATTCACTCAATTTCATTATTTTATTTAAAGAAATAAGATATTCTCTGAAAGCTCTCAGGCCGTCCCCTGATCTCTATTATGAATCTGTGATAGAATTGTATGAATATGTTAGACAAAAAACTCCAAATCATAAAACAAAAATGGAAAGAATTTAATGAAAACGTGTCTTAATCGCAAATTTGTATTTGCAAAACAAACTAAATAAATTGAGCTTTTCTTTCACTTTTCATGAAAGTTTTTAAAAATTCCAATAAATTCATTAAATTCATTAATTGTCCTTAGTTCTTGTATGTTTTTCCCTGTTTGCTTATTGAATCAACTAATTATTCAAATGAGAAATGTCAATTAATAACTAGAAATCTAATAAAGCAATGCTTGTGTATAATTAAATCAAATAAATATTTTAAGATTAGTTTTATTGTTTCATTCACTAATTGCACTTGCACATTTCTTAACCTTAATTAAAATTCAAACTATAAATTCCTTTTTATTATAAAGAATAACACTTAAAATATTCTAATTTACCTATGACCTTCTTTACTAAACGCTCAAAAACAAATCAAATACAAACTACCCATTTCTTTTATAATTCTAGTAGCACACATTATTATTTACGAAAAATAGCACAAACTAATTGTATCTAGTAATAATTAAAGCTGTTGAGTGTGAGTCCATACTAATATTTGCATTGCTAATCTTAAGAGAGACATAAATCATATTTCAAATTATTTTTTCAATAATCTTTTTGTTTTTCTTGTAGCTAAAATATTCACAAAAATAAATTTTAATCTAATTTTTGAATTTTCAAACTCCTTTTTGTTTTATAAACTTATTTATAAATCTGTACGCTTTGCATAGTGTGTTTTTTCATTATTATTAATTATTAGGCAATAAGAATACAATTGATTGGTTTTGCCCACTACTACTGGGACTGAAAATATTGCTAGTAGTAGTATTAACTAATGATGATATTTTTTAAATTATTATCAACTCTCTGAATGAACATTTACCTATCGGGTTTTTATTTCTTCTTCTTCGTTCATTTGAATACAAAATTGTACGCACCTATATTTTACAAGCCACATGTTATTCTGTGTGTAATTTCCTACTTTTCCTAGAATAGGACATTGGTTAAATTCTGGTAAATTCGGTTTTTTTCTTATTGAAATCTAATATTGTTTGAACTACGATTCAAATAATCTAATGTTTTGGATTAGTGATGACATTTTTAGTTTTCGACTCGGCCTAAATTGCTAATTTTGTATTATTTTTTCCTTGGCGAAAGCGATTTCATTGATGATTTGTGGACGCAATTGGCTTCTTTCTTATTATTTGGCAAGGACGAGGGGGAAAGGTAGATTGTTAATGATCCAAAATTCTAAGATTTCCAGAAACAATTTTATTTTCAAGTTGGGCAAAGTCCGGGATATTAATTGTGTTTCCTTCATTAGCAATGATGATTACAGTTCCTTTGAGAACTACATTACGGCCAAAGGTTACATCTCCAGAGACTGTTAAATGATCTAATTCAAGAAGATCTGGGATTGTTTGGAATCTTTTGAGAAATTGTTTCACCTGAAAAAGCAGAAAAAGAAATTCGTATTAGATTTGATCCGGTTGAAAAGTTCATTCCTGAAGAAATACAAATAAAATAAATATGCTTTAAGGTTTGTTACCTTTGAAAAATGATTGTCTCCCAATTTGACAAGAGGTGTAGATGGGAACATTCTCAAAGGA
>JAQGAA010003942.1:0-10160 GCA_034696425.1 Isotoma viridis
TTTATTTCCTAATATTTTATTCAAAAAACATTTGAAAGGTGGATTAAAATCTACAAGAGCTTGTAGTTATTATTATCATTCCTAAAACTCAGAGTTTAAAAAACGTTAATGTAGATTCAAATTGGGAATATTGAGTCTTTAGAATTAGTAATACAATGTTTTTAGTTGGATTTTTTTAAACATAAATCATGTCATATTTCATGTTTCAGGACGAATTTAATTTTTTAATTGTTTTAAATTTTATTAACAAGAAGTAATGGTAAATGTTTGCTAGCCTCAATTTTATTGTTGTATCTACAACTATAAATAAACAATAAGATAAACAATCATTATAAAACTTAATCTCAGAAAATTTTACAATTTTACGGAAAATTAAATGTAAAAACATATATACCATCTTTTTTAATAGTTTCTCTATAAACTAAAATGATTTTGATTTAAATGTCTTCAAATTTATAAAAATTTGGAAACCCCTTCAAACAAAAAAATCATGACTAACCTACTCAAACAAAAGAATAACTTTGAATTTGTTATTTGTCCATACACAGTTAACTACTTGTCTCTTACTTTCAACGAAAGTCACTCACTTTATAGTTAGTTAGTGACTGTGAGACTGCATGATGGGCATTGTATCTATATTGAATTTGGCCTAAGGTTATCAATTTTGCACATAGGCACCTAACTCTCTTGTGTGTAAAGAGGAGACATTCACTCTTCGAGATTGTATAATATGACGCAAGTTAAAGCAAGCCAGTCACATTCAGTTTTTTATCAACCATAAATCACTTCATGAAATCTTTTTTGACTTTCAGCTCTGTAAATCCACCAAAACAATTTCAATCTGATCTCACGTAATTTAGAAACGACCCAAAAACTTATGTAATGTAATTCTAATATATTTCGCTAATCATTTCAGTGTAAAACTAAATGGTTTAAAGTAGTTGGTCCGTTCTTATATCAAATATCAAACAGCTTCTCTATTCAAAAAACATTTCATTTATCACCCCCATGGACCACTACTACTGTCTAACCATTAACCACTGCCACCAACTCCATCAGTCACTCACATCTAATTTCTTCTAATCGACTTTACACATTTTTTATTATTAGTATTTGAGTTATACGAAATGTAACAAGACTCAATAGGACTCGTCTCAGTTTAATTTGCATCTCTTTTTAACAACTCAATCTCTGAAAGAGTTTAATTTATCTATACTATTTGTGTGGTTGTGTTATTATAAGACTCTGAAATGGTTTGTTATTCAAGTGTACATTTTTTCTAAAGTTATTGAAGTCAGTCATACATACTAGTTAAAAGTAAGTAGGGCTGTGAGGAAGTGGGTTAAGTGCTTTTATATACTTAAGAAAAACACTAACTCGGTGTGGTCAGTTTGTGGGCTTCTTTTGAAATTAGTAATTCTGGAAATCACATCTGAAATTTTTTAAGTTGTAAGTTTACACAATGATTGTTTTTCTATTCACTTTTTTATTTTACAATAATTATTTATAACTGTAAAATGAACCCACAAGAATTAATCTAAAGAAGTCATAGAATTATTAAACTTTGTCAAAGCATTTTTTACCGGCATGAAGCAAACCGATCTGTGAATTTTAATTTATTTTCTTCACTTTAAATTTTAAATGGATCAAGCCCTAAGTCAATGAGCTAAAGGCCTCTTAAAATTGTAATAGGCGAGAAAAGTCAATTTAAATTTAAAATAACAGAATTTGCAGAGTTGGACAAATTTATTTAAATCTCCTTATACATTCTTTTACACATCGCATGGGTTAATGAAATAGTCTAAAAAATTGGACTCCAAATCATCAACAGAAAAAAGTCAAACCTTTTAAAACAAAAAAAGCATTAGTAGCAGCAGTAAAAGGAAGAGAAATTTTAAAACCATAGGATTTGGAAAGGAAATAAAGTATGATTGAATCGCATGATAATTAAGCGTTTTAAAATGTTAATTTGTGGCGTGTGCCGGCTATAACCACCAGTTGTTCTAATTTTTTATTTAAACGATGATGAAGGGCACAAGAACCTTCATTCGTGGTCACGTTTTAATTTTTAAAGGTTTTCTTCTCTCTTCTCTTACTAAATACTACATTACTTTATACCATAAAATAAATTTTTTTACCTCGGATGTACTATCAGAGCAAAGATCACCCGCTCCTAGTTGTAGTCAACACGAGGCCAACGGTTGCCGGCTGCTCTTATAGATTCATGTAAAAAAGTGTGCAGATGGACCTTTAATAAAATAATATGTGCATCCAGCTATAGACAGTAGGCATTTATTTTATTTATTAAAAAATGTTATATCTAATCTATGGAAGGGATCAAAAGACAAGGTAATCTCTTAAGGAAATGGATGGTTCAACCCGCATTTAATAAATGTAACAGATGGACACAGTCAGTCGGTTGCACTTTTACTAACTTGAAATTTTTACCCTTCCGGGTTTTCTTTTATGCCTAAGTTTTAAATTCTAAAAGTTTGCAATGGTTAAAACTTTCAGTTAATTTGAATAACGTAACATATTATTTAAAACTCCTTTTGAATATTTTTAATATGAATTAACAGTTGAGTTTAAAAAAAATGTTAAAAAAATCGAGTTGACATTTTAAAAATTAAATTAAAGTCATGCGATGATTTCTTAAATTATTTTTGTTGTACTTAATGTTCATTGATTTGCGGTGAAATTATGTTGAATAAAAACAAAGGTTATGTGATATGTTATAATATGACAAAAGAAGGGGCAACTATTCTTAAAATTAAGAGCATTTTTAACTTTCATCATTCCCCGTAGGCTCAAATGCCAGAATGTAAGTATATAAAATAAGGCTTAATTTTAAATCGAATTATATCACTCATAGTAAGATGTAATTTAATATAAAAATGAATACAATATATGCGGGATCAGAAGCACAGAAGGAGGTCCCATTGAATAACTGACCCATCAGTAGATCTTTATAATTTTCAATATTTTATTATATCATAAGCTCCGACATAACTTATTACATGCAATAAGAAAACACTATCATAAACTTCCTTGAGCACTGAGCAATTATCCGTGTACATAAATTACGTAAATAAATGCTTTTAGAATTTTGAAAGATTTAGACCTTCAAACCCAGAAGGGTTTCAGCGTTGTATGAATACATACAAAATGGAATAATGTCAATTCCCTCATAAAATTTATGAAAGAATCATAGCTAACTTTAGAAAAGAGTATTTTAAACTCCAAAAGATTATGTTGATGTCCATATTTGTTCACGGAATAATAAGAGCCTAACTTAATAATAAATAAAGTCTCATCAAAATTTTAAAAGTGAACTCACTTTTTCTCCTTCTGCCTTGCCTTTCCTATAAATTCACAATGACTTCTTCGTATTCTTCGGCTTTCTTTAAGAGTCATCCTGAGTTAAGAGTTTATTTATAATTTCAATCCTGCCCCTAGCTCTAACCCCATCTGATCATCGTATCGTAATAATAACAATAACAATATTATTCATTACTATTCAAGTTTATATTATTTATTGCGTTGTTTCCTTTATGTAATTGCTCTCTACTCATTGTTAAAGGTGAATCTTTAAATAGTTAAAGGATTATTTTGGTTAAAATGTTCAAGAGCCGTGTGTAAATTATGTCAGGGATTGTGGTTTTATTTAAACTATGTAGATCATGAAAGTACATGTAACTTTGCATTTTTAACATTGTAGATTGTTATGACTGATTGTCTAATTTCAAGAATGATAAATAACTATAAAAGCATTGATGAATGATGACACATTATTGTTAAATAGGCGTCCGTAATACTTCTAGCTATGCAGTTTTTTTAAATTCGTAATGAAGATATCAAGCGTTCAGCTTTGGATCATAAATACACTAAAAATTCAAGTAAATTTTGATGTTTTAAAAAAACGATAGTATGAGTATTTTCATATAAAAATAATTTAGTATCACAATTTGTGAACATAAATTGAAAAACAGTGATATTTCTTCCTATTAAGGAAGTTAAGCCGTTACAATAAAGTATTCTGTTTGGATTTTGAATGCTACTCGAATATTATGATGTTTATAAATTCAAAAGCTAAACTCTGTTAACGTGTCTACTTTTAAATCTCTAAGAGATTATATTTATTATTCTACAGCGTAAAATGAAAACTAACATCTTAGAATTTCAAGAGGTTTTTTATAATAATATTTAATCCTATTTATACACATTACAAGATGAGAAATCTTGTTACAATAAACCATTCCTAAATACGACTTGCTATATAAAATGTATTAGCTTAGATAATTCAATATTTGTTAAAAAGTTTGAAATCTTTTTTAATAATTGATGTAACATTCTTCGAAAAATCCATCTTACCATTCAATTTAAATAATCCTGTTTAAATTTCCATGTCCAATATTGTGAAAAATATGGGTAAAGCCATAATTCTTATTTGTGTTAATTTCAATTAATTTCAATATGGTATAGGTAAAGTTGATCCGATTTGTAATGGTATTATTGACTATAACAATACGATTTTGTACAAGCTGATTTTTAATTATTTAAAGTCTGACTTTTTACTATTTTCAACTCAACTGCATAGTTGACTCTGTTTTTAAGTAACTTACTTATTAAAAGGACTTACTAAAACCACCCCCTAAGTCAACTAAAGGTTTATTTTACTAAGTAAACCGTGAAGGCACAGGCCGATGAGAGACTTTTAAAAGGCTCTTCTATGTAAAGTCAATGCATAGATGTTAAATAATATTATAAAATAAAATAAATATACAATTTTGTATGAATTATAGGGAGTTAGCTGTATGTGTGGCACAATGTAACCATTCTTATGGCATTCGAGACAAAACCCCAATCTCCCTGGTTGTCTGTGTACCCTTCTTCCTTCCTTCCTCTCTCTCTCTCTTTCTCTCATTCATTAAACTAACCTCTACTCGTTAACTACCCGTCAGTCAGTCTATCTGGTTCTGGCCATCATCACTCGTTTCACAAAAATAAAAGTTTATAAAATTTAGCTTTACTTGAAATAGAGTAAATTTTTAAAAAAAATCAAATTTTCAGTATTTTATGAGTATTAAAAAAAATTAATTTTTTTAAATTTTAAATTGCAGATCACTTAATCTGGCATAAAACAATTAAGTGTGTGGGTTGGGTTTAAGCCAGGACCTCTAATCCAGGATTAGGATTACGGTTGCCCATATATTTACCTATTGGCGATTATACCATAAACTGACATAAACTGTATATATTACGGAACGGTAGGACTTATAATAATGCATGCTAATTTCATGGAAGACGTCTCGACGCCTTCTGTAATTTAATAAATGGGACTATATGGACAGTGTTTTCACACCGAAGAAAAATCATCCTTATTGCTACCACTGCTACCAAAAAAGTCAAACAATTTTAACCGTATTTGTATCATCTATTTGGATATGTTTAGTGGTTTTATCTGTTATTAAAAGTGTCGTAGCAAGTTTATGTTACTTAAGAACCATGAGTGTACTTTGAAGTTAAAAGTGACCTTAATGACCTATACAGAGTGATACTTTAAAAAAACAACTATACAAATTACTTATTTGCCTATACATAATAAGTTAATATCCATCTAAACCCTGATGCAGATATCTCTGAAATCCTAATAAGTTTGATCATTTGAGAATTTCCCCAGTCATCATAATTACCTTATTTTGGAGATTACACAGCAATTAGCATATCTAGACATTTCACAATGACTGGAATACGAGAAGGTATGAACATGAACCCTGTCGAGTCTCAAATTCTTCAGTCTCAGTCTCCTCTGTGGCATGTTACCAATAATCATGTTACAAATGATACAAATGGTATTTTAAACGGAGACTCCTTATCCCTGTCACCACCACCCCCTCCTTTTCGACGAGTTTTACCTTCACCATTACTTCCATCAACTTTTTCATCACCATCTCCATCAGTTGGAAGAGGAAGTCCATGCAATTATTATTACAACAACTCAAGTAAAATTGATTACAACACTCCAAACAATAAAAGTTCGCCATCACCCCCACTGGGTAATTATTCCCGTGGTGGTGGTACTTGCATTTCTTCGAAAAGTGTATCTTACGCTGCAACATCTTCGATAAGCTACGCTCTTTTTGATAAGCAAAGGTGCAGTGGGGATTTTTGTGTTAATGAATGCCTAGTGATAAAACAATCTGAGGAGATCTCGAGATTAAGGGCGGAATTAGCCCGAGTCTCTTGTGACAGAGATGCCTTGGCTATTCATGTTGAGCAATTGAAAATGGAAATTCTAGCTGGAGAATTAGGCCGACTTGATTCAGCTCATTTGATGGAACAAGAAAGGTCAAAGTTTAATAGTGGTGGCAATTCATTAAGTGATAAAGAAAGTGGCGATTGTGTTGATAATACCATGGGGCAAAATCTTAGTGGAGGTATTGGTAGAGCTACATCTGGATTTGGTTCATGTATGGATGCACATTCTATAACGGATAATGACTCCCAGATATTACCTAGTGACTTAGACAAAGGTCAAGATAAGGTTGGAGTTCAAGGCCAAGGTCAAACTGTTGTATTTCCAAACAAGTTTTTAATTGATGATGACGAAGAAGAAGGAGAGATTGATGTTTTGATGATTAGTACTCATCTTATACCTCAATCTGTGGATGATGATGTCAAGTTGGCAAGGTAAGAATGTACAACTTTTGTTTCAACTTTATTTACTAGTCTTGGGTCATCTGTTTTTGTGGTCTTAAGTTTTTTTGTTGTTTTAAATTTAAATTACTTAGAAAACTATGCATAAATTTTAGTATGGAGAAATTACGTTGAATTAATCCAAATACTTTAAAACTGAATTGGACTCAAATGTTACATGAAGTTTTCCCTTTGGTTATAGAACTATGCATGTATTGTTATGCATATCAATAACCTGATGCACTACATTCTATATTACATGCATAAAGTTATCTAAACCAAAGATATTTATCCAATAAGCCAAATCAACCATGTTTTGCTCAAGTTTTTATATTTATTACGGATGTTTTTAACTAAATCTTTTAAATTTGAAATCACTATATAGAAATAATAATAAATTACAAAGTAATGTGGCGATATTCTCTCTCTAATATCAAATCAAAAAATTTATTTCATGATTCGTAAACGTTTTGAGATTTTAATTTGAACACATAAATCAATTCATAAATTAATTAGGTATCAATTCGACTTTGAATGGAAGTGACATTCAGTCATTCCAAGTCTTATCAGCATTAAGCGATAGTAAAATTACACGCTGGAGCCGAACCAGCAGGGTCAGTGGTCATCCAAATCTTTCTATCCGTAATTTTTTTGGGAAAAGTAACTCAAAAATAATTGCCCAGCCAGGATGGCCCCAAATTGATAAACATTTAATCTGTTTTAAGTAACATTGATACAATACAGAACGTAATAAATTTTATTACGGGTTGTTCAATAATTTTGTATTGTGAATTTTTAATTTTCACTTAAAAGAAAATATTGAAATTGAAGTTTGTTAGATGACTTGAAAACAGGGGCTTATCACAGCCTAGGGCCTACTGCTTTTAAAATCATTTAAAACCCTGGTAAAACTTCAATACAGACAAAACTACTTTCATTTGAGAAAATTACGACACATGTTTATTGAGCGATTTCTTTAATAAACTTGTTCTAGGAATAGTCCAAGGCTTGCAAACTCCAAGTTTTATCTCTTTTGGTATAATATTGTTCCTATTCAAACTCAGTCCAACAAGAATCTTGTACACAAAAAATCTTTACATTTTAAAAGTCTTTGATAATTCCGATAAATACAAACCTTCGGGCACAATCGACAATGAAAGATTGTAAAGTTGTAACAATTGACAATTTTTTTTAGATACAATCTGCTCTGCTGACCTATTCATTGCAAAATAACAATATGAAAGACCCAATTGAATGAGGGCACACGCTCCTATGTATTGTTATAACTTGCCACAATTGTACTTACGGATTATGGTATTATAATGTGTTGTTAGTAATATTGTGGAATCTTAAGCAAAAAGATGCGTCGTTTCTTTTGTAAAATATGAAGCTTATCATTTTTACAAAAACAGAAATGGGATTACGAGTACTTAAGAATCTTGACAAATTTGACCTGAAAATTACAGTCCATGTCTAACCACTGAGGGACAAACATCGAATAAAAAGGTTTGTTTAATGGAATAAATTCAATATATTTAAATTCCTTAAAAATGGTCTTAGACTTAGAATGCTGGTTATTTGATTTTTAAACCGTGGGTAGTACACCCAACAGCATAAAATTATAACTCTGCAGAGTTTTAGAATAGATCAGATTTTTCTAAAACTCATTTAATGTTTAACAAATTGTAATTTGTTGTGTCCCCAAGTTTTATTACGTAACATCGTCTATCTATACATAGACCTTAAAAAAACAAGTTTTACAAGACACAAAAGAGCTTCTGGTGATGATTATGCTGGAAGTATAATCAACCCTCTCTATTGTTATTCTTACCCTATTGTTGATGTTTATCTACATGAAGAATGAAGTACATTTATTTCCTCGTCTCTCTATCTTACAATATCTCTAACTAATCTAACATTATATAAAATATCCTCACTTCTATATGATGCAGTTCTGTAACTAATAACTTAATTTCTAATTTAAAAGCCCATAAAATGCAATTTTGTTGTATGCATTCTATTGAGCTTTATACGTAACACACATGGACTCAAGTTACCTAACTTGTACTCGAATATTTTTCAGTCACTCCAAACTTAAAAACGCTACCAAAAATCCACCAATTTTGAGTGTCGTCACTTTTTAAGTCATTGTTCAAAATTAGTTTTCGTCAGGAGCTATTATTAGGCTATTTTATAAAAACGAGGTGAATTAATTAAAAAGTTACGTTATCATACCTCAAACTCCTATACTAATACCACGAAAGCTGCTCAACTATTCCTTCCCAAGGGTCTAATTTGAATTTTTCATCGATAATTTTCAATAATAATAAATCAATTAGGTAAATTAGTGTTTCGAAGAGTCAAAAGTATTTTTATTGCTTTTTCTGTCTCTCAAGGGCTTCATTGAATTAACAGGGCTCATAAATATCTCTGTTAGATTGTATTTAAAACTCTATTTAACTCTTATTGATTTCTTTTATGAATAGAAATAAGAAATGTAATAAAATACTAGATTGTGGGCCCTTGAAGCTCAGTTTAAAACATTTCTTTTGTATTCTAGTGGCGAGACTTGATAATAAATTATTCAAATCCTTACAGGGAACCTTTAAGGGGGCGGATATCTTTCTTTTTTAAATCTTTTGAATATTTCGGCTTAATGAATACCTTTGTGACACTAATTACTACAATTTTTAGCCTAAGCGATACATTCAAAACGTGAAACTCCTACCTTTTAGTAATACACGGTATGATTAAATTAGAGTATAAAGGAATCTTTGAAAATCAAGTATTAAAAA
Source organism: Isotoma viridis (assembly GCA_034696425.1). Lineage (NCBI taxonomy): Eukaryota > Metazoa > Arthropoda > Collembola > Entomobryomorpha > Isotomidae > Isotoma > Isotoma viridis. The sequence goes on from JAQGAA010003942.1 coordinate 9,492, forward strand.
GAACTTTATTATGTATTTAAATCCTCCATAAATGAGTTTGCTGTATTTCAAAACATGCAACGCGACTTGAAATAAACTTGCTTAAAAAATCATCCCCATTTATACTAATTAGGCATTTGAAATATTTGAAAATGTTCATAAATCCCATTTTAAAATTCTCTCAATACTTAACTAACATTTTGAAATATTTAAGTATTTTAATTCCGATGTGGCAAAAATAATGGGATAATTTTAATCCTTCGAACTCATTAGATGCACCTCTTCTGGAATATAAATTTTTGCTATTGCAGATTGCAGTATTGAACATTAGTGTAATATGTCAGATAGCTCAGGTCATCCTTAACAGCACAGCTAAAAAGAAAAATAATGTTGCGCTTTGAAGCGTTTGCAGCATTTAATAAATCTCTTCAGCGTGAGTGTATAAAAGGAAAGAATGCATTCTGCCGCAGTCTCATTCGTACTTTCACTCTCAGCAGCGTAAGTGCTCGCCCTCACTGCAAATCCTTTTCTTCGCGTTATTTTTCCTCTTGTTATCTCTAAATTCTCCCTCTTGCTTTGCCCTTGTGACATCTGACCTTATTTTGAATGTGTTGCTGTGCTGTTTTACATTGTTTATAAAAACCATTGTTAGTGTCATCTAACCTTTGGCCTGTGATTTTTTCAGAATGA
>JAQGAA010003943.1:0-10159 GCA_034696425.1 Isotoma viridis
ACTGTCGGTGCAAATAAATTAAAGGGAAACTGTGCACTGTTCTGTGATAGAAGTACATATATATTTAAAAATGGGATAAAAAGATGATAAATAGAGGTAAAAATCCTTGTTATCAGGAAATTGTTAAAATTTTGTTGGTTTTTTTTAAAAAGATTTACAATTAAAATTGAAAAAATTGAAATTATTTTGAAAACTTTAAAGAATTTTGAGTTTTTAAATTCAAAAAAGATTACTGGAAGTTTTTCTTGAAATTAATTTTTTTGAAAATGATTAGATGGAAATAATTTTTCAAAAAAGGACACTAAGGGTCTTTAAAAAATTCGTTGGGAATAGAAATAAGAATAATAGACTATTGATTATTTCTATGAATTACTACTACTACTACTACAACTCATACATACGGGATTTTGCATACTATTGTTCATTCATAAAATATTAGTTTACTATTTACTATTACTACTACTATTATTATTGGATCAATGATCTCAAGGCGTAAGAGATCTACTGAGAGTGACACAAAAAAATACATTATTATTAAGTAAAAGAAAACACTTAGTTTTTAAGACTTTTTTACGCGAGAAAATTATTAAGTAAATTATTAACTAATTAGTAATTATTTATTAATTAGTATTAATTAATTATCTTATGAGTAGGAGGAGGATGGTGTATAGGGAGAAAGCAGGTGAATTATGTTAAAGGACACGGGTGCTTTTTTTCTTATTATGAATTTACTTATAATAAACGTACTACTACTATTTCTTTGTATTGTGGGTGGAATTTGTATCTGTTCTTGTTGTTCGATTATTATTGTTATTATTACGTAATAATAAATTAAATTCTCACACTCTATCTCTCGTTATATTACATGGCTGAAAAAGCAAAAAATGAAAAAAGGTAGCTTACAAAAGACACAAAATTGTAATTAAAACACAAGCAGAGAAATTTAAGAAAAAATGCTAATCTTTTTATTAGAAGAGAAGACACATTTTTTTGTTTCTTTTTTGCAATAATTGTTTTTTAAACCAAAGTTTTTAATTGAAATTGAATTGAAATTGAGCTAAAGCTATAAAACTATAAAATTCTAGTCGAAAATGCAGCTTTTTTTAGTTATTGTGTTTAATCTTATAAGTGTATTTATATTAAGTGTGTGTATATACTATTACTACTCGGTACTCGATGATGTATGAGAATAATAATATTATTGTTAATTCGTCAATTGTTTACTCTGAAGAGTCAACGCATTCGTCAATTGTTGATTGTCATTGTTGTAATATTGTTATTGTTGATTGTTGTTATTATTGTTTAGTTCTTAAGGAAAATTATCTGGATTTGTTATTTGATCTTTGTTAAATTTGTTATATAGCGTGTGCGTAGTAGAGATACGATGGTAGGAAGAAGTTAATTAGTATTTTAAATTAAAAAAGTAAAAAATAAAGTGTAGAAAAGTGAATATGAAAACATATCGGATTATTGCCTTATAATAATCAACAAAGTTTTTGAATGCGAGAAATTACAACAAAAAAGAAATAAAATTTGAATTAGTTTTTATCGTTTGTTTAAATTTGGATTTCTTTGTAATTAAATGATTGAAAAAGTAAATTTTGTCCTGTTTAATGCTTTCTCTGTGGAAGAAATACTAAATAATATTAGTAAAAAATGATACTTTAAAAAGTATTTATTATCGAAGAGAAACTTTCGATTGAAAAAAAATCCAAAATGAATCGAGCTTAAAATATAAGAAATTAAATAAACTTAAAAATTTTAATATCGAGTGAGAAACATTTAAAAAAAAGTTTTATTAAAAATTATTGTTGAAAAAATATTAAGTTTTTGTTTTTCTCTTGAAAGTGAAAGGTTTCATGATTTAGTGTGGAATTTTATGCGAGATGATAAAATTATGAGTGAGTGCGTTGGGTATGGATTTAAAAAGGGTATTTTATGTGATCTGGCAAAAGTACAGTTTATAAGAAATGTGTACATTTTTCAAATTCTATGAGAATCTCTATACTAAAAAAAATCTTGTATTAAGTTTGTGCTTTTATTACAATTGATATCAATAATTGATTTGTATTAGTGATTTTTTAATTGTCCTTTAAAAGGTCATGTAAAATGTCACATGTGTCAACTCTTAAGATCATAAAAACGTCAATTGTTGTGTTGATTTTAGTTGAATATTAAAGAAACTATAAAATCACAATCCCATTATTGTTGTCCACTGTGTAGACAAAACAAACAATTGGATCCTTTTGTGTTTAATTAAAAACAACAAAGAAAAGAAAGTAATTTGTCTCTGTCCTCTCTGTGGATCAATTTTTTTTTAAATTGAAACAAATCTCTCAGAATCTCTTCTTATTGTCTAATAACTAAAATCAAAAATCCATATTGATTGATATTTCTGCTGCGATATTTACTCTAAAAAAATAAATAAAAATAACACTAAAGAGAAATCCAGATTTTTAAAAGGGTGAAAGAAGTTTAAGCGAAATTTTTATTCATTGCATTTTCTATCAATAATAAAAATAATAATTTGAAGGGTTAGAAAAGAATGTTACTTGTGTGTACTTGTGTATAAAATTCTTAATTATTGTAAAACTATTCTGACTAATATTATTATCAATCAGCATAATATGTGTCTGTAATTAATTTATTACGGATATAAATCAAAACTAATTAAGAATTAGGAGATAATTACACACATACATGATATTATTCATGCTATTCTCTACACAACAATACAATTTAATAAACTGATCAATGACAATTAATAAAAAAAAGAAATGAAATCACGATTGAGAATCTTGACTAAAGAAAAACAATTTTAAATTGGTCTAAAAAGAGAAAGTTAATTAGTAATTAAAATTGTACATTGGTAATTAACGATTTGTATAATTAATGAATTAAAGTGTAAAATGTGACTGTGTGTGTGTATTAAATTCAATCGAATTGTAAGCGATTGAAAGTGGGTTGATTGTAGTAATAATTAAATGTAATTAAATATAATACAAGATTAATTAATTAATTAATTACATGATATATTCTGTGTCTCTATAGGTCATGTGTGTGTACTCGTATAATATACATAATTATTGTTACTACTATATATACTACTATAGATATATACTACGAGTATATTATACACACTTGGTACATACGTATAATGTACTTATCATTGTTATTTATATTATATATGATGTATTTAAAAATAATAATAATAATCATGAAGTAATTATTATAAAAGTATTTATTGTTATTATCATTATTCATTATTACTATTATTATGTATCAATAATAATAAAATAATAAAAGACAGTGGTATGAAAAAAATTATGAGAGATGAGAAGTTTTATTTTGGTTTTGGTTTGAAGGTGAAAGGTTGGATGTATTTTGTGAGGAGTTTACTCTCGTTCTTTGGACGCTTGAGTGTCCTCTTGGTATTTCTTTGAAGGCTTGCTTGAAGGAGTCAACGCTGGAGCGTCTACCCAGTACAGTTTGTACGATTTGAGGATTGATGCTCTGGAATTAAAAGATTTTTTAATTAAAATTTTGGTATTTGTTTGGGTTAAAGTCCTTATGTTTGTGTCATAAAGAAATTTTTTTTAATTCCAATTCATAGATATGTATGGTGTTTTTTATTTATTTATGCATGCCAATTGGACAAGTTTTTAAAATTATGGTTGCACCTTGCCTTTATCACGAAGAAAAAGATGTTTTTTATTCAGACTGAGAATGTAATCCCTAATAATTTACAAGCTAAAGTTTGACGTGTCTGTAATCTGAGAGAGTATAAGTCAATTGTCATTTAGAATGGCAAGAATAAGAAAGCTTTCAGCTAAATGAGATACGTTTTATAGTGTCTCCCTTCGCTCTGTCTTTAAATATCTTATACACTCACAGGGTCTATCCATTAATCCCGTGACTGAATTTACTTTGTAGTATTAAAGGGATTTAGAGAATAGATAGGCACAACCTTCCTGATAAGTCTAAGCGTCTTTAGAGAAAGGGGCCTACTGGTTGCAGTGTCAACTTTCTCTCAACTCTTTGGAAGCTCCGGTTAAAAGTGTCCACCTGATTAATGAACATACCCTTAACTTTATCCTATTTAACTATTTATCTCTTAAACTTTCTCCAGTTTAAAAAAATCCTTACTAAAAACATTCCTTGTTTTAAAATCCCTACGATCCAGTCTTCAACTATCAGGTTTACTCCTCTTGGGAGAACATTTTATATGTTTAAAAACACCAGTCCCATGTGTACAGTAATATTATTAGCATATCTATCTATATTCATTGAAGTCTTTCCAACTTGTTACATCAAATCCTGGATATATACACATGCATATGAAAAGCAGGTTGAACTCGTCCAGCAATCCACACTACTAACTCTGTAATATAAGAATTTAAGGATTTTCTCTACATACAAACATCTATCTCCTTTAAGAATTCAGAACTTTCAAATGAAATAAAGTAATCTTTCAAGGAAAATATATAAATCTAGAGTGTGTAAAGACTTTCCACTCTGGAATATCAACTTGGTTTATTTTCACAAAGAATAGGAGAAACCTTAGCTTAACTTTTACAAAATACTTGGGAGTGTAAGCTAAAAGTCCGACATATTCTACAAGACTACTGCCAACACTAACAAGTAACAGGTATATCATCATCTACTTCTTCTTTCTCCCTCTTTCCTTCTTGTTCTTATCTTGGGCATATAATGATGTCTTACCTTGAAGACATTATCCAAGCTTACAAGAAGTTTTGGATGAGCCTTTGTATAAGTGTCCATAAGTTATGGGTTAAGGTCAAAGGTTGGGGAGTTCAAAAGTCATTAAAATAAAGCAGGGAGAAAATTAAGCAAATTTTAAAAATTTTTGAAATTTTTGAATTAAAAATTGTATGAATTTTATATTTTTTGTGAACAAAAAATGACTTTGAAGAGAGAGAGAGAGAGGTGAGAGTTGATAAGAACAAAAGATAAGCAATAGGATTTAGAGAATGATGGAACTAGGCCAAGATGGAATTATACTTGATTTCGTATATTTATCGTAATTCTTGAAGCTTTTCTCAGAAAACAAGTTTGAGTGTATATAGTTTGTGAGTTAAGAAGTTTACTTGATTGCTCGAGTAGAACAACTTTGAGTTGGTAAATCTGAATATGATTTGTACTCTACTGTATGAAGTTATACTTATTTAAGTAAACAATTCACTCATAATTTTGTTTATTACTTTCCGTCAATTTGAAAGATTTTCTTTGAAAAAAATGCTATTCTTATTAGGACAATTTTTAATTCAGGTTTTATTATCAAAGCTAAAACAGAAATGTAATGAGGGTTTCCTTGGACTGCTAAATGCTTTATATAAGATTTTATTTGTATTAAAATGTATGCATAATTATATATCTAGCTCTCTGTAATGTGCTTTAGATTTTCAATTGTTTACAAATAAACACAACCCAATATTGTATAAAGTTGTCGTTAGAATAAATTATAAAAGATTTCTTGATTTACTTAGGCATTAAAACTTTTTAATAATTACTTTAATTTTAACTAGCTAAGATTTTATACCTGAAACAGGTTGGTGGGCTTCGAATCTGTGGTCGATTTGTGTATTTAAAAAAAAACATGTTGTCTGGAGGAAAACAGAGTTGCAATAATCGGCTAAAAATCCTAATATTTAATTAGACTAGGCTATAAAGTAATTAAATATTACTTGTTGCCGTCTTTGACAGTGTCAGTAAGAATTTATGAAATTGCTAATAATTCTAAACATTTCTCATGTTAAGAGTTGGTTTTTTTAAGTAACCATTAAGCGAGCACAAAACTCGATTTAAGAAGGGTTATAGGATACACAAACAAACAAAAGGATGGTTAATAATTTGCATCTGGTAACCTTAAAATTAACTGCCGACCACATAATAGAAGGTCTGGGAAGGTAACTTAATTCCATTTTATATTCGATAATCATTTCAGTACGAATTTTGTACGAGAATTTTCTGAATATTATTTAATGGATAAAAACAATTGAAACAAAAAAAGTGTTGGATAATAATGTATATCATCATTCATACATTACTTTTTATTAGATATTATTGTTTTCTGATGAAACCGGTTCATAGCAAAACAACAGCTGAATAAAATCAAAATTTTTTTGTGACTTGGTTGGTAATAAAGTCTAGCACTGCTTTGCCATTATTACCATTCCTGTGACTTTCGTACTCATCTTGTTATATAAAACTAAAAATGCTTAAAAATCAGAGGAATTATTTGTGTTATAATTATTCATTATCATATCAAGAACGAGGTTACGACCTAAACCCTGTTTAACATAACTATTTCACGACACAAAAGCTGGACTTTGAACAAGTAGGCTTTATACATTGATTAATTTAATTACAATCAACTACATATTACTTTAGTTTATCGACCGATTTATTGTTAATTCTTGTCTAATATATAGTATTGTCTTTGATTATCATTCAGTTAATCAGCATCCTTTTTACTAAGTCTTTGTATTATTATTCAATTGTCGACGGTACTTGTGCCATTATCTCAAGTTTATTCCACAAATCTGTAGAAATATGACTTTTGTATTTAGTCTGAATTGTCTGTTACGGTTTTTCATGCTCCGGAAACCTGTACATCCTTTACAAAATTTGTTAACTTCACAAAGACTGAATATAATCTTAGTCGTAATCTGGTCTCAGACTGTCTGTGCTTATTAAAAGAAACTGCCAATGTAAGTATAATAATATGTTGTGTATTATTAATATGTATAAAAATCTGAATTAAGGGCAACATGTTTCTCACAACATATAATTGTCTTCAATTTCTCAACGAGATTAACAAAGATTTTGTTAGCTACAGGTTTCCTCTATATACAGGTAATTAATGAATGCTGTAAGAATACGTTTTTATTCATTTTTACATTTTTTTCATATAAAAACTGACCTTCTATATTATCTTTTTAAAAAATTAGGGAAGTAATTGGCAGCAAATGCATTTGTTTTTTAAAAATATTGTGAGCTTATGTAAGGAGACATCAGACTAGAATATAAAACCAGTTGTCAAACAAGATCACTTTAGTTTATACATTATTTTAGTCATTCTAAATCTAGCAGTTGAAGTGGATCGACTCAATAATTTATTCTTCTGATTGAATAATAGGAGAAGTTTTAAAATCCCAAGATAATTTTCAAAATTATTTATTCATCTGATGAGAGATTTAATAAGAAACTGAAATTCTTTAAGAACCCAAGATAATCTTTTTTGTAAAAATGTTCCCAAAAGTCATTGGATTGCTTCTACTCGTTTTAAATTTAGCAAATTTAATCATTAAAAATGAAGCTGTATCTATAGAGGAGGATTTGTCTTTAACTCGAAGTCAAAAAGTTACTCTTGATAAGGTAACAAAGAGCAATTTACAACAAAACGAAGCTTAAACTTCCATTAATTTCTCAAATATCCTGCTGAACTAATTTTAGCCTTCTTATCATATATCCATAGTTCAAAGCAGAAGTGAAAGGCTCACTCCCGCATGACTATATGGAAGAAGATATTTATCTCATACGATGGCTACGAGGTTTTTATTATTTTTTTATTCAAAATTTAAGAAACAAACGATTCAAATTTAATACAAAGGATTTTTTATTGAAATTTATTAAATGTTTATAATTTATGTTCCTTTCAGCAAAAGATTTCAACCTTAGACAAGCAAAAGACATGTTGATGAGGGTAAAAATATTTTAAATATAAATTATCTTAAAAAGCATTACTAATTCTAATTTACTCTCACACAAACATTTATGGAACAGAATATAGAATGGCGAAGGAAAAATAACATGGATACAATTCACGAAGAAGATTGGGATGAATATCGAAAAACTTATAAGTACTATGTTGATGGCGTAGACCGAGAGGGTCGACCAAGTAATTTCAATTTCTTATGGCTTATTCATGGACAATTAGACAAAAAGTAAATGCAAATGGGTTTTTTCAGTATTGCTTGTCGATGTTGGAGAATGGGACATTCGAAAAGCAATGCTAGCTGGTCAAGGGGATAAATTAGGAAGATTTATTGACAAGTATTTGGATGACGTAAACAAAGCGACTAGAGATCTTAGACTCAAGGAAGGGAAAAATGTAACTCAATTCTATTTCCTTTTTGATATGGACGGATACAACGTAATTCAACAGGGTTGTCCTATTTGTAAGTTTAGTTTTTAAAAAGATGGATTAATTGCTTAAAAGATTTTTTGTATTGAATTTTAATTAAAATGTTTGTATAGGTATTTCCATAAGTATTCGTTTAGTCTCAAGTTACGAAGCATATTTTCCTGGGAGTGCTCATAAAATCGTTTTATTTAACAGTTGAGTTACATTTTTAAATTTTAATAAGTTTGATTTCTTATTAGTTGCTAAAAAAAGCCAGTTTTTAAAAATTTAATTTTTTTTAAACATTTTAGCCCCCACTGTGTTTCAGTCTTTGTTAGAAGTATTAAAACCTTTTATGAGTCGGACGACCCGAGATATCTTAATCATTCAAGGACGAAACAAGAAAGAGAATATAGCTTATTTGAAAAAAGATATTGCGGATGATCAATTAGCAAGAGAGCTTGGAGGAACTAGAATACTTCCCAATTTGTAATAATTGGAATAATGCTGAATTAAGCCATTTTATTTAATTAAAGTATAATCAAATGATGAATTTTTAGCAAAAAAAAAGATTAAAATAATGTAATGTTATTGATTAACTTTTTGTTTTAATAAAGTTTTGCACCGTTAATAAATTGATAACTGTACGAGACAAAAGAATTGAAAAATAAAACGTAAAAAGCTAAACATGCAAATTTTTGAAATACCATAACAATTTAAATATATTACTGTCGAAACGAATACTCAACGTATCTATTCACTAATGCAATAAATTTAAAAAAAAAAGGCCGAATAAGAAATAGACCTTCAGTTCCATCAAATTACAATTCGAAGATTTCGGATCTACATTTTTCCTTTTAAAAACACTAGAAAGTTATGGATTTACAATTTAAATAATTAAGAATTTTAAAACATATTCAATAGAACGGAAATAATGTAAAGTAGTGACTGCAAATGCAAATGCTTTAGTGGTACGGCTAAGAACAAAGGGAAATTTCTAAACCTGGGAGCCCAGCTTAGTAAAAGTTATATATTTTGTTATTTTATAACAAATTCTTAAATTTATTTTCAATCAATTTTTTACTTTTTAGTCAAGAATAAGAACAACATTTGTTGTAAGCATTCTTAAGTAAAAAACAATAATTATTGTTGTTAAATGATTTCAATTTTGTACGTTTTTTAAACACTTATTTGGTAGTTTACACTTCTTATACATTATTTCATTTCTAAAGGCCCGTCAGATATAATCATTCTACATTTATAGAGAAGTAGTTTTAGTGAATCTGAGCTGATTTCTTAAAAAAGTACAAAATCTAAATCCAAACTTAGTTGTTGCAAATAATGAGATGGTAATCTGTGTGCCTTCTGGTAATACCTAGATTATTACCCAGGCGGGTTCTTCTACCACCACTACCACCCCTGTTCCTTCGGTGATCAACTGTCTGTCTGATTTAACTGACTGACTCTATATTATACTTATACACTTTCTCCTATATTCCTTTACTTTCACTTACTCTTCTCTAAGTAGTCAAAGGACACATTTTTCATAAATAACGTTTAAAACTATTTCTTCTCTTTTTAAGGCTTTTAGTGGCTCTCAAGGACTTTCTTTTTGAAAAAAAAAATCCCAAAAAACTTCCCCCAAGACACTCAAATCCATACAAATCCAAGCTATTTGTTAACACTTTACATAAAAAAACCCAAAAATCACCAACAAAATCCAAACCCTTAATTTATACAACGCTCCAAAAAGCCAAACCCCATATAATATGCTCTCAAAACCATCATCCTCTCCAGGAAAAACACCTACTACAAGTAAAACAGTAAAATATATATTTAGCTAATGAGGTTGGGATTTGTCGTGGATTCTCTTTTCTCTGTTCCTTTTCTGAGAAGTGAAATTAGATTCTAAACTATTCTAAAGAAGTGAAGAGATATAAAACAAAGTCCATACTACTGCCATATACAGACTTTCGTCATATTATCATCATTTTGCATCTACTTTCTACTTAC
>JAQGAA010003944.1:0-10157 GCA_034696425.1 Isotoma viridis
CGGTGTACGCGATCAGATGATGCAAAAAGGTCAAAGACTGTCCATTTAAAACCCTCAAGTATAAGAAATAAAGCTGACGTAGTAGCTTCAAGGATTTACCAGAGTTGTTTTGAATAGTTAAGATATTTGTGTGATGACGAAATAAAAAGTGTTAAAAACACCCACGTGAGATTTAATTCCATCTCCGACCCAGAGCACTTTTTCTGATCTTTTTTTAAATAACTTGCACTTGTCAACTCTTTTTACTAAAAAAAAACCTTTAAAATAAGCAGTTTACTTTGAATGATCTATATCCAAGAGAATATTTATTGAATAAGTTGCAGAATCTGTTCATACGTAATGGGCCAACTTCCTACTAATTTCCTTAAATCATTAATATTAACAGTATAAGTTGCATGTATTTAGCTCGTGATGTACTCATTGACCTGTTCGCATAAAGTAAGTGCTATTGATGCTTGGGATGTCACACCTGTGAGTCCGCAGCGTCCTCCAAAAAAACCGAAAAATATCTTCTCAAGTGTTGTAAGATTTGTGTAGGATTCCCTTTAGAGTCTACATAAGAGAGTAGCAGTGGGTAGATTTTAAAAAGAAAAATGTGAACGGAAGGCTAAAAGGATAAGCAGATGATAGAGAAAGATTTTAAGTTTGAAAGAAACTCCAGGAGGATTATTTAAGGTTATAAAGTTAACTTATGCCCACGTAAATGGCAACTAACTACAACTACTGTCTCCTATTTCACTATACTCCTAAAAATGACATCATCTTCAGTTTCTTCCTACCTCAAATCCCGTTTCATATTGCAATGTGCGTGGTTTAATAAATACCATCTGAACTTCACTTTTTTTATCATTCAAGATTTTTGTAGAGGTCGGCAATTGCATTCTTGTTAACAAAATTAGCTTTGTTTTATTAGTTGGACAATAATAACCCAACATCATGCTATGCCAGAACCAAGTGGTATCTGTTACAAGTATTGGTTTTAAAATCTTTTTGTTAGGTTTTCAAAAATGGTATTTACACCCAACATTTTAATACAATTTGCATTTTTCTATAATAAAATTGACATATTATGCTATTTTAATGCTTTAAATTTTAAATTTCAAAGTTTTTGATTTAAGAAATTAATTCTAATAAGAAATGACTCGTTTATAATTTATTTCGTTATTAAGCCATAATAACGAAATAAATTAAATTTAAGTGTAAGGGAATATTAAGTTACATATATGGCAATCTTAATAGAACACTATAATAAGTTTTAAAGGCTGCATACACTGAGAAAGTGTATGCAGACTTTAAAACTTCAAGTGAAACTAAAAGTCAAAGGTCATGTCAGTCTAGGAAAGCTTTTATTTGAAACGTTTTTAAAACCTCATTTAAGTACAGAGTAAAAGTAAATCCTACTTTATTTCATCAAAAATACTAAGATTTTCATAGATTTAATCAAATTAAATTATTTAATTTTATGTTCAGCTTTTTAAAAAATGTCACACCCTCATTCAACTCTCAGCATTTTGTTACAATTTCTCTCTAAACTACTACCTTTTGTTCTAGAGTTTTGTTACCATTTCTACATATTATTGCCTTGGCCCACATAATGCACCCGAAATAACAGTAGCATTTTTGTTTTTCGGGTACTCATTGTGTAATACAAACTACTACAATTGTAAAAATCCCCCTTATCACATTACCTTAAGTATTTCATGCAATTTTTAAAATTGAAAATTCTTGTAAAAATATTTTCATCTCAACTCAGCTCATTTACTCTTAAATATTCATTCTCTAAAGATAAGAATAAAACTAAAACTATAGTTGATTGACATGTGTGTATCCTTGTACCTAAAACTCCTTAGAAATCGAAAGTGATGATGTTCATGTTGATGGACTAATGCACTTTCAATTTCAAAATACATCTCCTCTTAACTAAAAGTATTAGGTAGGTATTCCCAACCCTAACTATACGATTACAAAATTTCTGTTAGTTTAACTCAAATTAGCTAATAACTCCACTTTTTTTTAAACGAGTTAACCTAAAACGCATTGATTGATTTTGATTGTTTATTTAACCCATTTTTAAGTTTAAATATACTTGTGTGTTGAAAACTAGCTTTTTAAAATCAGTTTTGAAATTAGTTCTGAAACAGTAATAATAATAGTAGGTCGTTGGTAGTGATAATAAGTAATAGGAGTTATAGTGGGTGTACGTGACTTTTTTGGATTGATGAGTCCATTAAAATTTCTGCACTAAGGAAATGCATTTTTCCATACACACGTTATAGCAACTTGTTTTTCTTAGCCATTTATCTAAACAATCCACACTGACTATGACTGACATTTCATTTTATTTCTTGTAATTGTTGGTATTACTACTGACTGATACGTTGATATTAGTGGTGGTGGTGCAAGGAGCAAACTGTGACAGAGTTCCTCTACCTTTAAAGTCTATTTAATAGAAATTACATCATCATACTTCATGCATATAATAGCATTAAGGCAATTACTTGTGGAATTAGTCATCGTGTGCATATTTGCTGGGTCCATCTGCTCACCTTACACAATACATTGAATTATTATTTAGCCTATAATGTAACATATATCAGCTTTGTTATCATTGTTTAATAAAAACATTTTTTTTAGTTTAAATGAATGATATTCTCATAACTCATCTAATTGTTTCTTAAAAGGTTAGTCAGTGGAATTTCCTTTGTAATAAAACAACGTTAGATTTATTTTCTATAAAATTCCCCTTGCGTGTTCTGATTAGGTAATTTGTTAACTTATATTGAAAATAAACAATTTGGACAACGAAGAGTAAACCAACATTCGAAAAATATTATATTTTTTACTCAAAATCATTTTTTAATGTTTTTAAATTTACATTTCTTTATAAAATAGACTAAAACTTAATTAAAATCTGCAGGGGGATTAAAAGCAAATCTTACATTATTCAAACAAAACTGCAGTAAAAGACATCCATCCGTATGTCATTCTGTATTAAAATGTTTTTGATGAATGATGACGCATCCAATTCTATTTAACAAGAATTAGATGTGTGTTCTCATAGCTTGGTAGTTTATTTAGCACGAATATGACGAGAGATTCTTCTTACCAATACTCATACCCCATATGTATTAAAGCAATTGCATTTTTTACCATATAACAAATGCAAGTTGGACTGACTGACTGGTCTGTGATCTTGAGACAGCAGTTTAGTCAAACGTAATGATTCTTGTTTGCAAATAGGAAGGAAAAGGTATTTGCCATCTAAGCACATGTTAAGTTATTTATTATTATTGCTAAAAAATAATTTAATATTCACTAACTGGTAGTGTGCTTGAATAGAACGATGGTAGTGTGGCCAGTCTTAACTCAGTCTAAATTTCCTCTTCAATAAGTGAACAACTTATTAGTCAGTGTCATTTTTGTCAATGTTGATTGTGTCAACCTTCAAGGGAAAAGTTATTTTTTATACTTTATAATTTTGCCCATAATTGGTAGTGGGACGGTGAGAGTGATTTATAAAATTGTCAACGCATTAAATTTCAAAAGGAATTCTTATTTCGAGATATTACATAAGAATTAAAGGGGATAAGGACTATCAAACTCAAATGGTAATACAAAATGTTTCTCAATTTTAATTCTAATTTATCATTAAGGTTATAGGGAGTTATCATTAGTAATTAATATTAAGTTTTTGTTTGTTCAAGTATCTGTTTTTGGTACACGTGGGCGTAATTAATAATTAATTATAAAGTTAGTTAAAAACGTTACTTGTATAGGGTATTAAGTATACAGTAAAGAATAGATTTCTCCTACGCGATTAACAAGATACATTTTTACTATGAAAGGGAATTTGAAGCTATAAGAAAGGATGTTTTTGAACTGCAAAAAACCACAGAGAAATTTTTATCCAGGTTTAAACCTAAAATCGGGTTTAAATTAACATTAATTATATTTCTGTGAATTCCATTCGTGAAAAGATACAAATTAATTCTTCGGGATAGTTTCAATTTATGTTTGGATCGTAGAAATGATCACCCCAGTACATCTTTCATAATCACGTGTAAATTTGATAACACAATTTTTATTCATTTGACGTCTTTGCAAACATTAAAACTTGAAATTGTACGCAAACTTAAAAATAGTTATATTTTTTCGTTTATTCGACTTAAACTATTCTAATAAGAATACAAAAAAATGTCTATAATATAGAGCGATACTATTCTAATCTCAATTTAGGAAATAGTAACTGCCCATAACTAAAATAGTGCATGAGTCATATATGGGATGATAGTTCAAAGAGTCTTAAATGGGAATATTATTTCATAACTGTAAAATCTAATGATGACAGACCTGACAGAATAGCCATAAATTCAAAATGCACATAATCATCACATTTACATAATTCAAAGTACTAACTTCCCCATTTAAGCATAATTTCATTTTAATATCTTCTCTCTCTGTCTGTGGCTTCTATTTCAAAAACATCTGCCAGATGCAAATTATTTTATGCAACTTGCACTCTTACCGTCATACCTACTTTGAGAACAGTTTGCAATCAAAATAGTATTTAAATATTTATTTTTAATGGCTCACTTTTACATGTTTTATGGATCGATCCATAAATTACATACAAAATTGCAGATACCAGAGTTGGCTAAATATGTATGCATGTTCTACGGATGTTTTTAACAAATTAGACTTGTAATATCAACACAATAATATTTTAAAGGAATGTTCCGGGTCAAAGGTTACTTATTAAAAAATTTTAATAAAAACTTTCCACGATGCTCATCTGCATATATTAATTTAACCTGCAATTAAACTCAAAGTACCCTTAGGGAGTCTCATCTGTCATCTCTCTAAATGCCTCATATGATATCTTAATTTTTATGAAATACCCAAATTCAAATGCAACTGACACTGACTGACAGATGCTTCCTTACTTCACGTTAAGGTACCGTGGGCTTAAATGATGTAGGGAAATCCTATTAAAATTTTAAAATATTGATAAAGATTGTATGCAAAATTCTGAATTAAAAAAAATAACAATTGGTCCAACAGCATCCTTTAGGATAAAAAATCCCACCCATAATTTATGTACACATAATAATAACCTCTACCAAAAAAACCATTACCCCAAGTGAAATAAGACTCCATATAGGAACATAAAATGCGAATATCACTCATTAAAATAATTTTCAATATAATTTAAATAGTATGTTTATTTGTGAATGTCATTCCTTATTAAGTGCGAAAGCGAAGCGAAAGCACTTTATGTGAACGTTCGAGCCGTCCGTCTGTCCGTCCGTCCGTCTGTAAGCACGATAACTTTCGAACGCTTTACCCGATTGACTTCAAACTTGGTACACATACTCTAATGGTCATATGTCAGGTCAAGTTCGAAAATGGGGTCAATCGGACCACCCCTTCTATATGTTTGCATATAACACTACTTTATACACTATATATAGCATATGGTATATATATCATTTATAGCATATATAGCATGTATAGTATATGTAGCATATATAGTATATATAGCATATACAGTATATATAGCATATAGCATATATAGTATAATATAGCATATATGATATAGCACATGCTTTCGCACTTTCTTATACTGTTTACGGAGAGTTTATTAATTTTATGGTATTGGTTATGCCCGATTTGGCAAAGAGACCTCGTCACACACTCAATTTCATATCCCAGCCACACAGTCACAATCCAACAACAATTAGACTCTCAGTGTCACTTTTCCTCTTACAACACACACAATGAATACTAAAAAATACATTTAATCTCGATACAAATAATAATTCATCAATAGAGAAAAAGAGATTAATTCTATTATTTTACATTCTCTCTCTTACACAACAATGCTATTTCAATTCTCTATAATGGAACCTTGACGGGATTAAAATTAAATTCAAATTTTTAAACTCAGATTAAAAATAAATTTGCAATTTAAATTTTGCATTCCAAATTAGTCACGGCAGATTTGGATGCAGCAACCACCACCTTCGTAAAAATTTAAATTAACATATTTTTACTTAAAAAATCGCAAGGAGTAAAGGCAATGGGAATTTGATTAACTTTATAAAAATGTTATCATTTTTGTGTTAAATTGAGGGTCAAAGTTCATTGAATTTTTGTGTTGTGACTCGTTTAAAAAAAAGTCGTTGGCCGATAGTAATAAGATTTATAAAAAAGATAAAGTATATTAAAGTGAATTAAGTTATTAATCTTATTCCGTGTTTTGATAAACGGTTCAAGTTCCAAAAAATAAACTGTGATATATAATAAATGCTTTCTGTAATGATATTTTACAAGAGAGAGTAAAGGATAATTAATAGAGGGAACATACGCTAATGTAAATGTGTTGGTGGTGTTTGGGAAATTTGTGTATGAGTGGTTGCTCCATTCGAGATTTCAATCTTTAATGAAAAACGGGGTTTTAAATTAAGAATAAGGATATCGGGAAGGATTAAGGATCAATGTGGTATAAAAAAGCCTGTACTTTTTCCTTTAAAAAGTTTGGACACTTTTGAAGAAGGACATTGAATACAAATTTCGGTTCGTATTTTAATTATATATTTTGTAAGAATTCTTTAAGAAACTATGCAAAATTAGACACACAATTGAAACATGAAACTGCGTCAAAAATCGAAACTTATTAGAATTTTAAAATCAAGGGAGTTCAAGTGACAATTCTAAATTCTGAATTCAAATGAAATTAAAACTTGTCTTTTGCAGGTTTTAAAGTTTCAAAAACAATTCAAAGTTTATTAGATTTTAAATTAACTACTTATTTAATTGATTTGTTATCTTATCCACAGTAAAATACTCAAGGGATACATGTTTTAACTCAAAACCTTTTAAATACTTGGGCACTAAATAATAGGAAGGGTATTTTATTAAATAAATAAAGTTTGTGCAGAAAGGGCAGATAGATTTTAAAAATATGAGATTGTGTAGATAGGAAATGTAAGTCTAAATAAGAGATTGATGTGATATCAAAGAGAGGAAGAAGAACAGATGACGAAATGATAGTCTTGCTGCGTGGGTTTCAAAAAAATTATTCACATTAAAACATTTTACTTGTGTTCCAACTACAAAATATCTTATTTGCTAAATGGGCCGTTCACAACTAATATTTATTATTACTATTACTCACAAACACCCAGACTAGACTCTTTAAAAAGTCCAATGGTCTATTTTTTAGCAAAAAGTTTCTTTGAATTGCAAAATCAAAGTTTTTAAAATATTATTTTCCCATTTCTTTTTGTAAGTCTTAAAGAAAATTGTTCTTAAAGAAAATTCTGAAAATTTGTTTAGTTCCTTTAAGTTTCAAAATAAACCCAATTTAGTATTTTCAATTTTTTTGAAGTTTTCCAAAGGAAACCCGAATTAATGTTTAAATTTATACCCAGACCATTATTTAAAGTTAATGTTGACTCTGATATAACTTGTTGGGTTGAGGTTAGAGGTGAGTGTGTGTAGTATTGAAATTAAAAAAAAGTACGTCGGCTTCTGCTGGTATTATTATTGTTAAAACATCTGTTGGTCGTTAGTTTGCCTACTTGTTTTCTGCACATTTACAAATGTTCAAGATTCAAGACGAATTATAATATCCCACACGGTCTCACTTCGGTTTCATTAAACACAACTGTACATAAACTAAGTGACAAACTATTTACTTAAATCCTTTCCTGACATTTATGTCAAATTCGCAAATTTTTCCGCTTTATAACGCTTCTCTAATCAAAAGCGCTTTCCCCTAAACGCTTAAGCGTCACCCAGAGTGCCCTTTGACCTTCTTACGACCAATCTAAACCTAAACTTTGAACATCAAACCGGCATTTCATGCTTTCTGTACAATCCCAATAGATTAGAGTAAAAGTAATCTCTAGTAAAAATCATCGTCTCTCTCTCTCCGGTCCACTTGCCAGTGTTCAAGTCAGTCACTCCGAAACAGTAAAATCCGCAACTCCGAATTTTGTCTTGCGAACCTCTCTCTCCCGAATTTCGGATTTTATTTCTCTTATCCATTGTATTTGTTTTTATCTCTCTCATTTTGTATTTATTTATTTCCCCAGCTCATCGTACATTCGCCCGTGTGTCTACAGAGAGAGAGTGAGACTTTTACTACATTCAACATTTTTAAAGAGTGCAAATTGTTCCGGATTTTTCTAATTTATTTTGCAGTCTGAAGTTTAAAGTGCAATGTACTTTTCTGCTAAACTACTGCAAACTGCTAGAATGTGTTTCTTTGACTAAAAATGTCCATTTCTAAAGCATAAAAATATCATCTATGAGCAGTTTTAAAAAGTGAAGGGTGTCAGTAGGAAAAATCAGGGTCTAGTGTGAAATTAAATTTTGAAAAATTAATTGTACTGAAAAATTGAAAAGTTTTGTGTCAAAGTTTAAAATTGAAGTTGAAAACGAAATTTAGCAAGTTAAAAAAACGGTTTAAATCTTGTATAAGGATTAAAAGAAAACGAAACTCGAGGATTAAAAAGTTAATTGTGGAAACAACAATAAGGAAAATGACCAGAGGATAATTTGCATTTGCCAGCTATTCTGAACAAGTTAGTTCAATTATTTTAGATTTTAATTTTTGCAGATTCAAAATTATAGAAATGTGGAAATTTTAAGCTTTAAAAAGCTTCAAAGGCTAATTTAATTTAATACGGTTTACATAATATAATATATGAAATCGGTTATTTCTTAAGTCAATGTTTAATTAATTGGTCCATTCATTCATACTCATTTGTTTTCTGAGAAAGTATTACTACCTAGGAAAAAGAAGCGAAAGTTTCATTAAAATTATGTATTTTGTATTCATAAAATAATTGAATGTCAATTCAAACAACAATTGGTCTATTAAAATTATATTTAAAAACAATAACACCTTTCCACAATCTAATGACAGACTCGGAAAAATTTAAAAGAACTGCACACACAAAACGGCCTCTAAATAATAATAAACTAAAGTTTTTGAAATCGCTTGTGGTTGCAGTTTTTAATAATTTACTTTAAAGCTCTTTGTGAGTCGGATTATTTCCCTAAATATCCAAATGAATTACGTTAAATGCTATATAAAGTACACCTCTGTAAAAATTTCAATAATTTACAGCATTTCAAAGAGTAAATATAAATCAAAAGCAAGATACTTAAGTATTCATTAGTTTTTAAAATTAATGAATTTTAATTAATATT
Source organism: Isotoma viridis (assembly GCA_034696425.1). NCBI lineage: Eukaryota > Metazoa > Arthropoda > Collembola > Entomobryomorpha > Isotomidae > Isotoma > Isotoma viridis. The sequence goes on from JAQGAA010003944.1 coordinate 9,223, forward strand.
AATTATTAACGAAGAATGTGTTTTAATTTTTTTGGTTTCTAAAAATTAATTATAAAATGCTACCCAACACTAATTTTTTATTTTGTTTCCTTACAAAAACAGATGCAAAGTATCCCGGAAAGACTTCAGTATTATTAATTACCAACAGCGTGGAACTAACTACTACCCTTTGACCCTGTATTTGCGTGAAATTGGAGTTTGAATAACATAACATTTTAATTAAAAACCTAACTTCAACTTCCCTCTGCTAACTATCCAAGATGCCTGTTGTGGATAAACCCGTGATGGATTTAAAATCCCAATCGAATTCTCACAAGAATACTACTAATGGGTGCGATTCAGATAAACCAAAACTTGACCCTAATGATCCCAGGGTTAAGAAACTTGTTTACTCCATGTATCGTGATATGCTAACTAACTTTAATGATGGTGCTACCGAAATCATTAACAAAAAGGATCCGTCACAAGTCACTCAGGATTTGGGGGTTGGACACATTCTTCAAACTATTATGTAAGGCTTGAGGAATATGATGTTAAGTTTCCTGCAAAGTTGTGGGCTTTTTAAAGTCTTCTTAAAGTTCTCCCTTGCCCTTTGACCCAGCACACTTTACAATCTTATACCCAGCTAAATCAAACCCAATTTAAATTTAAGCAAAAACCAACAAAAAACTGTTGGATGATCCCAAACAAAAAAATTATATTTTAGTAAAAAGTAATTAATCATTAAAAAGCTGTTGTAAAAGTGCAATTAATCTTAATTGGTTAATCTTCAAGTTTCAAAGACAGTTGTCACTGTCACTCGTCCCATGATCTCACTATCTTTCTATTCAGCTGTTTTGACTTTTTTAAGGTTAATGCACTTATTCCTATCTTGCTTTTGTGGCAGATTAGCTTTTTTTATAAACAAGAGACATTTTTGTGGCACTTTTTGTGTG
>JAQGAA010003945.1:0-10156 GCA_034696425.1 Isotoma viridis
GTAAGGGTGGATAGTAAGGGTGATGGGGTTTGGGTTGCGTTTGGCAGACTTTCAGTTGCATTTTAATAATATTAGATTGTAAAAACTAGTACATGAGTCTTCATGAATATTCTTATTTTCGTAAAAATCTATGTCAATTTTTATATCTTAACATCCAGTTAATAATTAGCTTAAAATTTGCTTAAAAACTGAGCTATGGTAGTCATTATTCAAAAAGAACAACCCTAAATAATTAAAATACGTAAAAATCCAAACATACTTTTGATATTTACCGTTAGTTTTATATCATAACCACAGGGGATGGCAATTTTTATTTCAAAACAATTTTTCTAAAACCAAATTAATAAATTAAGATTGAGAAACATTGAATTAATTCCTGGGGGGTTTAATTTATTACTGTATGTGAAAATAAATAACTTTATATGTGTTTTTCCATTGGATTCTTTACTCTTTTGAATCTTTTATTTTACACATTTTATAACTTATGGCATTGCAATTTCAAATTTTTATCTTAAAACATACGGACTTTAGTTTTTTGAATAATTTATTATATTTTCATATACCAACCACAATTCACAAACAAGATTAAATTAAATTTTAAAAATATTTGGGTAAATCATCATTAATTAAAAAATAAACAAAACGAATTATTTAGTATTTAAATAAAGCAAAATATCCAGAGAATCACAAATCCCTTGAATCCTTTCATAACTCATAGTTGAATTAATTACACCTACAGGATATTTTGGACAACGAAAGATTCCATCATCATCCTCGTCACATGTATGAATTCTTTCAGGGCACATTCCATCTTGAGGACAAACCTTCGGCAACTCAACTTTTTTACTCTCCCAATTAAAAGTCATAGGACACATTGTGTCCTTCAAACAAGGAAAGCCCATGGACTCATTATCTAAAATCTTAGGAATACAAATAAACTTTCCTTCTTCAAGGGTTTTCGTTGATGTTACTTCCTTTGAAGAATCCCTTTCCTCTGGCTCTATATCAGTAAACGTCAAAAATTTGCAAAAATACGAATCATAACTCTTAGGTTGAGTTATCCCATGAGTTTGGCATATTTCTGAAAAAAATTTAAAAAAAACTATTATTTTAAAGTCAATGAAACAACAATTACAATATATTTATTTAAATATCCTTACCTTTAAAATATTGTGCAGTGTAAGTGCTGTCGTCCATTTTTATGTATTTTGCTTGAATTTCAGATAAATATAAAAATATGAAAATAGCTGCTGTTTTGAAAATAATTTTCAAATTCATTTTTAAAAATTATTCAATTTCTTTTTGAATTTCAAATTTAAATTTAATTTTGAGTCTTTAATCAACTCAACGATTTCTTTGGTATAAATGAAGCCAACTCTAAACATTGTGTTTGTTTTTATACTATTTGCAAAGCATTTATGAAGCATTGAGTTGAATTGGTTTAAATTTTTTTACTACGCGAAAGATTCACTCCATCATAAAATAATTTCTAATTTTATTTTAGATATCTGAAAAGGGTGAGCTACCCCGGGTGTTTTAGGTTGAGTTTTAGATTGATTTTTTGAGGTAACTTTTTGAGTTGGGTACTTCAAATTAATTAATGTTTTAGTGAATGGAAATGTTCAAACTCTATCGATTTCAATGCCAATGGTTTTCTTCAAATTGAAGAGACATGCGATTATGCATAAAGTCCAAAACTTCAAGTTTGGTTTTCTCCATAGCATAGTTGTCTTTTTTATGATTTTTCCAAAATAAGCTAAAAACACTGTAAGAAACTCATGCAAACAATGGTTGTAAAAAAACCCCGAGTTTGCTCAACTCTACATTTCAGTTAATATTCTAACACATTAAATCCAATTTATGGTTTTGTACCCACGCGAAATAAAGTTTGATTTATGTGTTTTCAAATTACTACTAGAAATACGCAAAGGAGAAAATCGTAAGCAAGAATAAAAAAACCAACCTGTGCAACTTCACTTTAGCCCGAGCCCCGGGTTTGCTTCCGTTTCTCGGCAAATATTTTTATTTAATATTTTACAATTTTTACAAAAGTTTTAAAAAACCTTTGGGGTCTCCTTGTACTACCTTTTAGGGTCCGTGTAATTGTTTAAAATAAAATTTGACCTTGAATTTCATATTTTATTGCTATTTAAAACTCTAATGCAAAATGTCAGCCTTCTACCACAAATGCTTATTTTTTCATGAACAGAGAGGGTTTTTGACACCTTAAGGGTCAACCACTTGGGCCACATTGTCCACCTTGAAACTGGGTTCCTTATTTTTCGAAATTCAGATCTGTGCATAATGTCGTTGAAATTGATTAAAACGTTCTTGAGTTACCGTCAGACAGACGGACGAACGGACGAACATGCCAAATACACAAGGCCTAGGACCGGGCTAAAAAAATCATTTTTAAATGTTAAACTCTTCTGGTTCGTTCCCAAAACATATTTAATTATTAATTTTTGTAATAAAAACTATTTTCATTGTTAAGAGTTTCTATCACCTAGTTTTATAATTTGTGTTAAGTCTGTTTTCAACAAAGTTGAATGTTTTTGTTCTACATACAACTGCAATATTTTATAAACACATAGAGGAATATAACTAGGAAGTAGCAAAGAAATAATATCTTAACTGTAAAAACCTAATCTAAGTTTTATTATTATGATGACAAGGAAATACAATAAGAAACCAAACATTTTTAAAGTTAGAAGCATTATAAAAATTTTAAAACAGTTTTTTCTTAGAACGAGTACCCTTAACCTAACCTAAAAGTCTCAAGGATTGAGTCTGAAAAAGTGGCAGAAGCGTTTTTTCCTCAATAGTTTTTACTTATTACATTTCTGTAGATATTCATCATTTTTTCCACTCATACTTTTGCAATGTGATTCAACTCCGCTCTATCCTTCCCCCACCGTTCTTATTTAATTTTTTAACAAAGCTTTTCAGTATGAATTTAAATCCTTAGAAAGTGCATTGGACGAATCATCAGAATCATACAAACTTTCCCTGTATGTTTTAAATGCTCAGTCTGTGTGTATAAAAGTTAAAGTCAAAAGTTGCTGTTTGCATTAAGTTAGAATTTTTAGTTAGAAGGAACATTATATATGATGTGAAATGACATGTATAAATAGCATCGCATTATAATAAATCAGGCAAGTATGTGTAATTGGCTTAAACCATACTTTTCCACTCTCTCACTCATTATCATCCCCATAATAATCCTTTAAAACAATACTTGCAAACAATTGAATATTGTTGCTAATGAATTTCAATAGAAAGCAAAAGTGTGCTTGTAAAACTCAAAATGGTTTCATAAAATTCAGCTCTAAAAGAATTTTTAATTTCGAAAAGCCGATAGTCATTAATTCCTAAATGAACTGAGATGGGGCGCATTGCTGAAATCTTTCTCACGAAATATATCCGATTCGTCAAAGCGGAATCCTTCCGGTTTTTCAAGATCCTTTCTGACTTTGTGTGAAATCCAGTTACACGAGGAGTAATGCAACGAAGCAAAATAATAATTACTATAGTAAGTGGTGGAAGAAACGCATACGCTTCAAGAGGAATCTTTCCATAAAACTTTATAGTGAAAAAGTTAGCAACGCTACAAATTAAAAGGGCAGATGGGTGCGTTACAGCCACAACAAAATCAGTAATTGGAATTACCTGGCAGAAAAAGATCTTTACTACGCTATACGAATAAATAAACTTTTTTATGAGTTTACTCTTTGCAAAAATTGACAGCAAATCATTTCCAATTTTGGCAAATATACACAAAAAACTAAGCAGAATTAAAGCCACTCGGAGAAATTCTATTATGCAGACAGAAACAAAATAAAATCTTATAATTAAAAGCACAGAAGTCAACAGAAAAGGGATTTCTGTAAGCTCAATAAACAACGAGAAAATGTGCTGAAAAGGCTCAACTTCTAAAATCATAACTGCACAAGTGGCAAAGACTGCATATAATGGTACAAAAGATGCAAAGATGATTAATGCAAATCCAAAAGTGTCGAATTCTGAATTAAATTGATCTTCGTCCTTTCTGCCATAACCTAAAAAAAACATTAGTCCAAGTGTATTTCTTAAACTAAAAAAATGATTAAAAAATAAAATTTCTTAACTAAAATCTTACTTAATTTTATCTCCCCTTCAACTCGTAATCCTGCATTTATTCCAAGTGTAAAGTCTGCTCCAAGGACTAGAAGAAAACTTTGATATAAAATGCCAATAAATCCATAGAATCCTACCATAGCAAAAATGCAAATTCGCCAAGATGGAATTAAAGAATTAACTTCGTAGGAATTTTTAACAACTAAAAATGCACAAGAAATTATGCCAAAAATTGTGACTCCAAAAGTATTGAAAAAATATATTTTCAAATTGCGTTTATCTGAATTGTATTGTAATTCCTTGGTTTTGACATTCCAATGAAGCGGAGTGGTTTCCAAACGTTGAAATGTGTTTACGTATATTTCTAGAGCTTTGTATTCCCACGGAGAAGGCATTTTTGTAAAAGTCAAATAATATTAAATGTAGTTTTTTTCATTGAAAATCTGGGAAATGGTTAGTTTTTTCATGGTGAAACTATGAAGATATCTATTGCGTGAGTGAATACAGAAATAAAAAGTCTATGCTCTGCAAAGTCATTTAGCTGTCTTCTTGTAGGTATTGGTGTATGAAGAAACAACTCAACTCTCAAGAAGAAAGTTTGGGTCGATTAATGAAAAAAATGCTAAAGGAGTAGTACAAACTTCTTTAAGAAAAATTGTCTCTTAGATTTATAAATCAAGGCTCATGTCAAGTGAGAAAAAGAAGAAAAACAAGTAAATAAATAATCTTGTTTCGATGGTCCATTAGAAAATGAGTTTTAAATAAAAGAAATAAGTAAAAAGCTGTATTCTAAACCCGCAATCAATCGATTTGATGTCATACTATAATATAATATTCATAAAACATTTTATCCGTAAAAATATTTGTTCAAAAAATGTTATAATATAATTTACATATATATTTGTTACGTACTTTGTATAAAGGGATATTATTTTAAGTTTTGCATAAACTATACTAAAAACTATTTTTGATGAATTTATGAATAAATAAAATAACTCTTTTAAATGGACTTAATTAGATTAGCTGAAAAAAGTAACCTCCAAAGTGACCCCTATTGAAAAACCCTGTTGCGAACAACAGACTTTGAGTGATACGAGTCTCACGATATGAAAGAAATAATGAAAGCGTATTTAAGGGTGTGTTATCCCTGCAGAGACCGTTTTAAGTAGTACCTATATGCTGAAAATAATAGCCCTACTGCCCTAAATTTGTTTCATGATGCAGTTCAAAAAATTTTAATTTAAAAGTTCAAAGAACTAAAACAAAGTATTTTTATCACAGCAATTTTACTTCTGAATAACTTTTAAATAATTTTAACTACTTCCTAAAGGCAACAAACCTTTTTAGTACTGAATAAATCAAATCATACTGCCAAAGAGAGATCTAAGCATTTTTTAGACCTAGTTTCAAATTCTAATGCTTTACAAAAATTTTTTTTTAAACTGCTGTCAATATAAAAATAATTATCTCTTGATAAGGACAAATTTTTTCTGAAAAATTTGTACTTTTTTTATTTCATTCTTTATTTAACAAAAGGAGAATTATTTCTTATATTACTTCACAAAATCTAATTGCAAATTATTTCTTAACCTAAAATTACCAAATGGTAAAGAAATTTGTCCCAAAAAACTCCAATATAGTTTGGATTAAGGTGTATTTTGAAAGATCAATTTTTCGGTTTTAGAATTTTTCCTCCGAAACTTGTATAAACTTGTACATGATGCTAAATATGATATCCCAAAACTAAAAGACCTCGATCCCTGCTCAATAAAATATATTTTATTTGAGAAAAATCGTTGTATTTTTTTAATAAAAAGTTTGATTAAAAAGTTTAGAATTAAATTGAACGGAAAACATCCTTGAATAACCTTCCAAAAATACGCCCTATAAAAAATCCATAAAGAAAACAAAGAACCAGCAAAAAAAATAATTTTTGGAACCCGGAATTTCCTCCAACCCTAACCACTACTGATCCACATGTAAAAATGCGAAGTGTTTTGTCTTAGACTACAATCATCGCGTAACGTTTGATTTGAATTTCATTAGATTTTACTTCAATTGGCTTCTTTTAACATCAATAAATTTAAAATTAAATTTTCGTTGTTTTTAGTACAAATATTACAATAAACTTACTTACTGGTTCAGTCTGAGGGTAATTATTTAAGAGTAAACTCTCAGTGATATTAAAAACCAATGCGGTTTGGATGATAAAGATTATCATTTTTTTTATTCACATTATAACAAATTATAAATTAGGATTACAAAACAGTAAATTACTTTTTGGGTAGTTTTATTAAATAAGGTGTAAACAATTTACTAAAAATATTTATTCATTTGAAACTATTATTTTGAACATTTTACGCTTTTATTAAACGAAAACATTTTTAATTTTAAAGTGCAATATTTACTTAAAAACAATTTCCAAACTGAGGAAAATAAATAAAAGTTAATAAGAAACTACAAGAGGATCACAAATCCCTTGAACCCTTTCATAACTCAAAGTACAATTAATTAAACCTATTGGATATTTGGGACAAAGAGGAATTCCATCCTCATTCTTCTCACACGTGTGCATTCTTTCTGGACAAATTCCACCTTGAGGACAAACCGTAGGCAACTCAATTTCTCCGCTCGTCATATTAAAAGTTGGAGGACACATTGTGTCCTTCAAACAGGGAAAAGATGTGTCAAAAGAAGCACGACTGTCAATATCAATAGGAATACAAACAAACTTTCCAAGGGATAAAGTATGTGTTACTATTTCTGAAGAATCCGGTTCCGTCTCAGTAGAATAAGCTACAAACTCGCAATAACTTGAATACAAACTTCCAGGTTCAGTTTTATTACCAATAGTTTTGCACATATCTGAAAAAAAATCAATGAAAAAAAATCAATTATTTTATTATTATTTTATTAGAATTAAAATTATGTATTAATTATAAATTTAAAATTAAATTAAATTATTACTTTTCAAATATTGTGCAGAGTTGTTGTCAAATTTTACGAATTTTCCTTGGATTTCCGATAGAGACAAAAATATAAAAATAGCTCCTGCTTTAAGAATAATGTTGAAATTCATTTTTTAAATTTTTCGATTTCTTTTCAGGTTTTCAAAAGTAAAATACAATTTTTGAAAAAATTAAGTTTTATTGTTTAATCAACTCGACGAATTCATTGGTTAAAATGAATCCAATTCTAAACATTGTGTTTGTATTTATACTTGTTGCAAAACATTTATAAAGCATTGAATTTCTTTGCTGCAAGTATTTTACTAAGCAAAATTTCCTTCTATCATAAAAAATTTTGTATTTTTTTTAAATATCCGAGAGCAGGGTTTTCTAGCCCGGGGTTTTAGGGTTAAGTTTTTTTAAATTCTTTTGGGTACCTTTTTGAACCAGGTGGTTTTTTTGTAGTTAAAATTTAATCTTCCAATTTCAAAAATTTCAGAAATTTTCAAACCCTATTGATCCTAATTCCAATGCTATTCAATCATGCCAATGATCCAAAATTGAAATACATCCGATTATACACAGGAGTCAAAAATCTCTGTTTGTTAAAATTAGATGTAGCTTGGCTTTCGGTGACTTTAGTAAAAAAAACCCAGGTTTGTCCAACTCTGAATTGTCTGAATTTGAGATAATATTCTTACATATTAAACGAATTTATAGTTTTGTACCCACGCGAAATAAAGTTTGATTTATGCATTTTAAAATTACTACTAGAAAAATGGAACAACTAAGTCATAAGCAACAATACAAAAAAACTTATCTGTGCAAATTCACTTAGCCCGAGCCTAGGGTGCTTTCGGTTCTCTGCAAATATTTTTTTTTATATTTCACCTTTTTTACAAAAAATTTTGCATTTGTAGGTTCAGTGAAATTGTTTAAAAGTAAAAATTAATCAGCCTTCTGCCTCAAACTCTTTTTTTTCCAAAACCAAAGAAGGTTTTTTGACCCCTACGGGTCAACCACGTAACCCACAGATATCTGTCTCCGAATCCAGCTTCTAACTTTAAAAAATTCACTTTTATCCAACATTTCGTTGAAATCAGTTAAATCTTCCTTTAGTTATCGTCAGACAGAAGGACGGACGAAGGGACGGACGATGGGACGGACGAAGGGACGGAAGAAATACCAAATCCAAAAGCCCTAGGCTCGGGCCAAAAACATAAATTTAAAATATTAAACTCTGGTTTGTTCCTAAAAGAGATTTAATTATCCATTTTAACAATAAACTGTTTCCATTGTTCATTGAGGTTCTTTTATCTACCTTTATAATTTGTGTTAACTTTGTGTTCATCTGCGTTTAATCTTCTCGTTCTAAATGCAACTGCATTTTAGACACATAGCAACACTTTTCGTAATAAGGAAGTAGCAGAGAAATAAAATGTTTCGATGTAAGAAACTAATATTAAGATGTGTTAATAATATTATACAAAGGAGAAACAATTCAATCATTTTAAAATTAAAAACTTCACTATAATTATCATGTAAATTAAATTAACTCCCCGGTTTGACCAGACAGAGATAAATAATCCAAATAAATCCGTAAATTATTTCGGTCGAGGGACTCTAATTAATAAATTTACGGTTGTATTGAAAATGCATTGATGTGTTGCCTCTCGTTGCAATTTTTATTACCTCGTTAAAAATTCCTTGAAAGACTCAAAAAGACATTTGGTTTTTTACCTTTAGTACGAAAGTGTGCTGTTGAACAAAAATCCACACTTCCCTTGCATGACTTGAATCTTGAATCTGTGATAGTGTATCAAGCTAAAAGTAACTGTTATAATAATAATATTTGCATCAAGTAAGAATTTACCATTTTTGTAGATACATTTAATACAATATTTTACTCAATCTTTTTAATTTGCAAATAGTTTATTCGAATTCAATTCAATGTCCCTTGATTACTTTAATTATAAATTAAATCAAAATTAATAATTAAAGTTTTGACAGGTCAGAATAACGCTTAAATATATTGTTCTTCTAACTTGAGACATTTAGAAAAACTCTTTTTAGTATAATTAGATTTAGGACATTCCATTTCCCCCATGCTATTCCTTTCACAAAGAAAATACCCTTTGCATTTCTGCTCTTCAAAGTCACACATTTTAGCCGGGAGTACTCGTTTCCTCCTAAAGTCATAGGTCAAAGGGCAAAATGCTCCTGCGTCACACTCAATCTCTCTTGCAGGAACGCACACATAAACCTCTTGTGATGAAGACATCATTGGTGAATGAAATAACGACTCAAGGATTGAGTCTGGTAACATTGGCAGCGTCTTTTCAGTAGTTGTTGCTGTTTTTGTAGTCGCTTCATCTTCTTTGATAGTTGAAGAGAACGCTGCTTCTAGTTCCAGCGTTGTTTCTTTGATTAGGGTTGGAAGCGTCGTTGTAATTAAATCTTCTGAAATTGCACTAAAAGAGGATGATGATGGGGATATGGTGGATGAATCGGTTTTGTCTGATTTTGTAACCAAAGACGCTTCTCCAAACTGAAGGTGATCTTTGGTGGCTTCAGCGTTGTTTAATGATACGCTTTGGGCTTGTATTGCATTTAAAAGTACTGAATTAAAATTAAAATTTTCTATTGATTCGGGTTCCGTCGGGTTTTTATTTTCCTTGGTAGGCATTTTTGTTGGCGTTACACTTTGTATATTTAAAAATAAACAAAAGAAAGGCCGAGTAACAATCCATCCGCCAATTGGTTTGCAAATATCTTAAATTAATTAAAAAGAAATAAAAATTCTTAATAAAGACAAAAAACGCAAATTTTTGTATTTTTTACAAAAACAGATGGTGAAAAATCCAATTCTTACTCGTAAGCCAAATGACACCGTCTTCACTCAACTCAAAGAAAAATGATTCCGTACTCCCAACCACAACCAAAGCCAGTATTAAATGAAACAAACATTTTGCCAATTTAAAAGTCTTCATTTTTCTTTACAATAAAAACGTACTTATTTTAACAAAAATTAAAATATTTCTAATAAAAAATACTTTGTTCTAGTTTATTGAACTTTTGAATTTAAATTTATT
>JAQGAA010003946.1:0-10155 GCA_034696425.1 Isotoma viridis
CTGATTGGTTGGATGGAAAAATTGGAATTTTTTTGTCAACATTTTAATTGAAATCAAAACTTTTATCAGATTGACTCATCTAAAACTGCATGTCATAATGGGTGTCCACGGTCTAACAACATTTATTGCAAGATATCACGACAAAATATGAATTTCATGTGTGATAATCATTGAGCTATATACATAAGAACGATAATTAAGTTGAATCCATTCGATTTTCTTGAAAAAAACTCTGCATGATATTTTTTTTCCTTAGATTTTTAAATTTAAGATTTGGAAGATTCCAACTATGATTTTTATTTGCTAGATTGCTTTCCTCTCAATTGATAAATTGATTCATATTTTATAATACCTACTGTAATTATATTCCTATTTCGTTATTCCGGTTATATAGGTACTCCAAATGAAGGTTATATTTCATTCATGTTTTTGTTTTTCGAAGGAAAGTCTCTGGCAGTTCGTTCCGAAATCCAAAATTTTATATGATGTCTTACTTTTTAGAATCTTTTGTTATTAGATGAGGATTTTTTTCTACATCGATTTTTAACTTACAATTCAATTACCCGTATCTTGTTAATACAAGACATGGGTAAAAAATTTAAATCTGGGCTTAGGAACTTATTCTTGGGGATTAAGCGGAATTTATTTCATTAAACCCTGCTTACTCTGAAAAGCTAAAATCAAATAATCCAGAGGAGTTCAAGAAGTTTTACGGTATACAAAAGACAAATAAGAGGTTATCCTTTTTACTATATAAAGTGTTAGATGGGATAGGTCAAGCAATTAAGCTTGCAAAGCTCCCATCCTGTACTAGATGGTTTTAAAATTGCTATTTCTTAATTTGAAACATTCCAAATCCCAGAGTATTCTTATTTTTATCTGGAAGTGTGCATAAAATGAAGCTTTAAGTTTTGAGTAGTTACTTCTTCTCTGTTGAGTGTCTTACTGGCAAAATCTAAAAATTTGATTTTAATAAAAATGTCAATTTTCCACATTATAAGTTTACATCATCGGATACAGCAGCTAAAATGAATTATACAGGGGAAAATAGTTTTTATCATTAGTTGTAAATGCAGGAATAACTAGCAAAGATTTGTTTATTGTTTCACAACAATTTCATTACTATAATTTGTATTTTCACAAAAATTTTAAGCTGTACCAATCCAAAAATAGCCAAATGTTTCAAAGACAGTCTTTTAGCTTTTAACCATACACGGAGCTGAAATTGTTTACAGCATCTACAAAAAAAGACTTCTACACACTACAGCAAATATTCCAAATCCGGCAGCCCCTATACCTGACCCATATATTCGACCTTAATTAAACGACAGTGAAAATCAATATCAGAATAAAATTTAAAAAATGCCAATCAAAAATATCAAAGATTAGAATTAAAATATCTAATACATCTAACCTGGAACTCCTCGAAACCCAAATATAGCTCCGGATATTGCTCCAGCAGCTCCACAATCGATATAACTTCTTCGATACCACATCTAGGTAGTTACATTTTTTTAAATTTCATTAACTGGTTTTTACTTTAGAGTTAAATCAATCACGTCGTTGGTTATGAAATTTCTCAGTTTTGCAATTATAAATTACCCCTTGAAATTGGCATTCCAAAGCACAATATAAAATACTACTAAGAACAGATCTTGCGCCTACACGCCACCAGACCGTGTTTCCAAAAAGTATCGGGATACTTAATGAACGCCCATTTAACTTCAGGGATATCTTTACTTCCGGATATTTAAAGGGCAATAATTGCTTTATCATTGGTTTCGGTCTTGTCTGCTCGAAAAATACTTTAGAATAGAAACCTACTCCCAAGCCCCCTTATTTAAGAAAACATGTATCAAAACGTTAGTTAGCTAAATTAGTTTTAAATTTCAAGCATCATTTCGCAGTTTCATACCTAATGCCCCAACCACAAGAGAACTTAAGGTATAACATCGATCTCGATATAATAAGTAATACTTTGTTGAAGATCCACTTGGAGTTTCTATTGTTACTTTTGCCACCATGTCATTAAGATTGCTATCCTTATCAGCTTCATTTTCAGAAGTATTTAGCGAAGCGATACTCTTAGAACGCTCGGGGTCATCCATGATGTTTTTAATTTCAAAAATTGATTTTAGTAATATTTGAAGGTTACTGCCAGACGGATTTGATTTAAAATTATTTTATATGAATTACCGATTATTTTTGATCATTTTTAATTATTGATTTATATTTTTGCTCATGAAAAGGGATTGATTTTTTTCAAAACACGTTGAAGTGATAGAATCCGTGGTTACATCTCTTGAAGTAGCTTGGAATTCTATTATTTTACAACTTATCTTTAGAGATTTCTTTTTTTTCGTGTGGGAATCAACCAAGTTTATTTTTTTATTTTTTATGACATTACTTATACCAACTTTGATAAAAAGTATAATTCATAACGTTTTTTTGAAACACTATAACGAACATTAGAATCTTAAAAATCAAGGAGGAATTAACCTATAAAATTAGTGTGTATATGGTAGGTAAGGGTATGAAATATTAATTAAACGTTAATTGAGTTTGGGATGCTAATACTTATTATAGTCTAATTTTTTGCAATAAATATTTTAATCATAGTATGACATGGGAAGTTGTTGCATTGTACTATGTTTATAATGTTATAATTCTCATAGACTAAAAAACGTTTTTAACCCTTTAACTCAATTCATTCACAGAATGAGTGACTCATCCAGCACCTGAACCAAAAAAGTTTTTTAGCTAACACAAAACAGTTCTTCGTTACAGCTGGCAGAATCAACACCGGGTTGTTTTCAACCTTACTTTTTTATAATTTTCTACTATATTTATTACAATATTTTTCTTAGCATTTTCAAATCGTTTAAAATTTAGTAATGGATTCAATGCAAACACTACCCTCAGTATCCAATCCAGGTTGCAAACTAGCATCCAAAGTTCTATTGCAAGACTTCGATAAAAACTCAATTCAAAAAACTTCAATCGATCTTACACCCCTGAATTTAAAACATTCAACCTCTAAAAACGCAGCATTCGTTTTGAAAAAAGTTTTTACTCATTCAGAATGTGTATCATTAATTGACCTTGTAGAATCTAAAGGATTTTCTAAAGCCCTAGTCAATGTCGGGGGAACAGATGTCCTAAATGAAGACTTGAGAAGTAGCTCACGTTTTATCTTAGACGATGAAGAATTCACTTCAATTCTATGGGAAAGAATATCTACTTTTATTCCTGAGAAGTTAAAAGGGGCGAAGGTAAAAGGGCTCAATGAAAGACTTCGATTTCTACGTTATCATCCTGGAGAAAGTTTTGCTCCTCATTCGGATGGAACTTACTCAAGGAAAGATAATCCCTTAGAGGTTTCTCTCATGACTTTACAAATTTATCTTAATGAAGGATTTGAAGGGGGAGAAACGACTTTTCTAGGGGATGAAGAAAATATAAATGAAGGGCCAAGGATTTCCATTGTACCTGAAACAGGAATGGTTTTAGCCTTTGATCAAGATTTAATGCATGAAGGGTCTTTACTCAAGTCTGGAGTTAAGTATACTGTTAGAACTGATGTGATGTTTTCATATTGCTAATGCTAACTAATCGAAATTACTACATGTTTAATTATTTAATCTATCCATTATTTTACGATAAATAAAAATACCCTTGAAATCTAAATTGACTTTTTTCTATCCAAAACTATTAACTAAATTATATTTTTTGCAAAAATATCATCATTCTATCTAAAAGCCAGATTATACCTGACTTAACGATACCATGCATGCCTAATTGATTTCATTCCAACACGCAAATGTTTAAAGAATTATTCATATTTAAAATAGAGCTGACAATAAAAAATTTGCAATTTACATACACTTCGTATTTATTATTTTTTTTATTATTGTAACACCTGTACTATAAAATGGGACACTTATTCTGTCAAACATAAGCTGTTTAATGCATTACGTATTCGAAAATTGGAAGCATGTCAATTTTCTGTCAAAATTTAGACACATTATTATTCTGTCTTCTCTGTCATACGTTCTTCGTTTACCTAGCATTACCAAAACTACATAAAATTATTGTGGCGTAGTAATTTTTGACGGGTTTTACTTTTCTTGACCATGGCCTGGCTTATTATTATTGAAATGTAGAGCAGGCTACCTCTTTTCTCGTTGTCACAAAATAAAAGCCTTTTACTTTCATATTGTATCATACTTATGAAATTTCTCGGCGTTGACTTGTATTCAGTATGTGTGAGTGGGTCTGTTTATAAAAGCTCTTTACAAAATAAGCAAGTTAAAACCTCTACATAAAAGTGAAGTACCTCTTGGCTAGTAACGCAATGAAGTACTGCTTAAACTTCGGGGAATAATTCTCATGATATCGGGTCCCGAGGCATAATAATAAATATAGCAAAAAATTTCGGCGGCTTCCCCTCCACTTTCCACCGAAAACCCTGACAGACTCTTCCAGTAGTTTCATATTCTACTTTACAAAACTACACACTGCAGCTTACTAACAACAAAAACCGAATAATATTTCATTCCCATCTCATTTTGTGCTTGGGACTAGGATAAATGGATGTGAAATAGATGCATGTATTGTGAGTAAGCAAAAAGCTATAAAATGCTTTGTATTATTCTAAGAGTCCTGCAGTCTACTGGAAAAAGGCTACTAGGGTGAATTTCTCAAGGAGTTGAGTCACAAACAGTCACAAACCAAGCGTCATATTTATTTAGTTAGGCCAAATATTGTTATAAACATATTTTGATATTTTTTAATTTGATAAAGAATTCTTTGTCTTTGTATGCATATTTAGATTCATATAAGTCTTCGTCTTCTGAAGTCATTAGTAAATATTGCGAAAAGGGAAGGTAACTGTCAACTGTTACTGATAAAATTTAAACAGACACTTGGAATTACATTTTAGTGAGAAAACGCTAATTTTGTCTCACATTTTTGTGAAGGCCATAAATAAAGTTATCACTAGAGTTAAAAACACGCTGCTTTTAGTAAGTATCGCTCACTAAAGCAAAATGTGTGCGAAGGTGTCAGCCGAGGAATTCGAAATGGGTATTGGTGATGAAGTGGATGGATCTGGTAAATATGGTAAGTGATATTACATTGTTTATAAGTTTTGTACGCAACATAAAATGGATTTTACTTCAATCAACTATGACTAAACCCATTAGAAGTCATGCAGCTATTTTATTTTTCTTTAGTCAAGCTTGCGTTTATTATATACAAATTTTTACGCAAAGAAGAGAACAAATTGTTCAATATGGTTTTACTAAATAGCTTCAGTATTTACTAGTTTTAGCATTTTCATGCTTGAAATACATTTTTGCAGTTTGCTTGTAAATACCGTGTTTCGAGCTTTAAAACCCGGCTCCGAAGTTATTTCTCATGTTAAATCTTAAATACTACCCCGAATTTTAAGCAAAAAATACTTAGTTTCGAAGTATTAAGTCGGAGACCCATAGGGTTCTAAAATGAGAAAAACGGTAGTCAACATTTGCTTGCTTTTTCAAAATACAACGTTCGAAGAGGTTTTGCTACCTTGAAAGTTCAACTGAAAATAGACCAAGTACATACATAAATCTCACTTTTAAGTGGGATGCTTTATCTCATCTTTGGCCAACACACAGCATTAGCGGATATGACATTACTTTGGGAGCATGGGATTTATCTGGTTCATTTTACGTTTGCCAAAAAATGAGATTCCTCTTTGGATGTGCGTTTTATTTTTAATGCTACATACATATCACTTCTCTTATAATTTCCTTAGACATTGCATTCCAACTAAATTACAACTTCAAGAATTCGAATTACAAAAATTTCGTTTGCAAATAACTACACCCACCTAAAAAATAAAAAAAATGAATACCAATTTAAAAATCACACGCACACCAAGCACGGAATCTACTAATCGCATCCATCACAATGCACTACCACACTTTGTTTTGCACTTTCTCAACCCTTTCAGTCAGGTAGATCGGATTTCATTCCCTGGCATGAAATCCAAAATCTCATTTTCGGGAACCCGGAGTGACCCGGCATGCCAAAGTCGATTATTATTACCTAGCATAACACCACTAAACCACTATCTCTGTAGGAGGGACAAAATAAGATTCCTTTTGTCTGCAATATTATTCTACACAGACAATCCACATGCATCATATCACTAGATAAGAACAATGCGTTTCTACAATCCTTCTAGTAAAATACATTTATTATTAATAACAAAAAATAGTGCCAACTATACCAGTAGTCAGTAGTAATCGTGTCACTATCCAATAATACTCCTGTATTCATTATCGTGTTCCAAAAGTTTCTAAACATAGGAACTTTCAACCAGTAGATAGTTTTATGTTTGTATTACATTATATTATTGATCTCACAACCCAACCCTATAAACAATCCCAAAACTAAGAATCCTTTTCAAGCTGACGATAACTTTGTCATTTGTCACATAGTCTACACTACATGCTTATAGGTAATAATGTTTCCAATCCAAATTTCCATCCCCCTTGTAGGAGGTATTTTTGCATGTCAAGCTATTTCGTATTATGAGTACGTATATATAAATAATATAGTACATACGTTAGCCCATCACACAAGCATTTCCTTCCTTTATGGATTAAATTTTGTACAGCCAACAACCGTGAATAGAAAGCGTATAATAAAAAATAAGACATTTCATCAATGAGCTTTGAACAGTCTATTCTTCATTTTAATAATGTCAAAATGAAATTATATTCAGTTCGGGTGTTGACTTCGCTTTGACCACAAGGATTTAACGAATTCTCTAAAAATACTTCTCTGAATAAGCCTATTACTTTGAGTGTTTAGCTGGCTACACTAAAGCCAGTGGTCAACCCATATATTTTATTACATTACAAATGAAATTACTTTTTACGCCTTAAAATTGATTTCAACATTTGCATAGCCCAGTTAAAAAAACAATTTCCAGAACATAAATCTATAATCTATAATAATATATGCATAAAGTCTATTTTAGTTAGTCCTGTCTCGCATAATACAAGGGTTTTGCTGAGCATTGCATCGTCAAGTGGTTAATATTCTTCGGAGCATATAACATAACATAAGAAGGACGGAAAATACTTGAACCTAAAAACTTGTTCCAGTAGTCGAGTCTTCTCGAGCTATCATTTTACTACCTGAGTGACTTACATTTCAACAAAAAAAGTAATGGAATAAAATAGTAGTAAGTAGTAGTAGTCAGTTAGTAGTATCAACCATGAATTAGGTAGAGAGGGTACCATTTTTATGAGATTAACAAAATTAACAATGCACTTGCCAGTCTCTTCTGTTAACAAGTAAGTTTTGTTAATCAGTTGAGCAATGTTGAACCGAATGTAACAATTTGAGAGTTGAGATTCAAGGAGTAGTATAGCAGATTTTTCCAAGGCAAATCTATCCTCAGAAGTAAGTTAGTGGCAAAAAATAATCCTTGTACAAAATTGTGACTTGCCTACGGTCTGTGTCTTGTATTATTACTTGCATAAGCTCCCTCTGATCTTGAGCTCGATATATTATAAAAAATAAAATACTCCCTGTGATATTATGAAAAGATTTTTCAATTTAGCACACTGTAGTAGGAATTTTCAGACTCAAAAGTAACATTTGTGAAAAGCTGAGTGGAAGGATCTGTGTATGCAAATTATATTTATTTAGAATACTTGATTTTGTATATTCGATAATAATAATAACATACTAATGCATTTGTACAAGTGAAGCAATGAGATTTTGCAAACGAGACCAAGTTTTAATAAAGTTATCCAGATAGTTGTTAAATCCAGTTCTAAAAAATATTCTCGTGGCAGTAGTGATCAGTGAATACATAGATATTTGGTGACGGATTAACACATTTCTGCTAATTTAATCATGGGACAGTGCTGTGCCAAAGGTTCAACTGTTGCTGATGTTGACCAGGATAATGGTAAATAATTGCATGAGATATATTCTTGTATTTGTATGGACGATTATTTTGCAGGCTTGGGTATTTGGGTTTGGAACGAGTGTTAACAAGATTATTACTGTTTGTGTTGTAATAATTAGCACAGAATATTGTTAAGCGATTAAAAGTGTCTTATATATAATGGTTTTAAGAGAAAAGACGGCAATGCATTTTTCTCAGTAAGATTACCTAGATTTCCCAGTGTAACAAGATCAGACATTTCAAATTAAAGTGTTCATTCCGAATGGCTGAATCACAAAATTTGGATTTTCCTACTATACTAAAAATATTAGGATTCACACTTTCATTATCGTTCTTTTTGCTTGTATTTTGAAACTTAGATTTTTGCATAATAATACATAATACAGTAAACTATTAAAACTATTAAGTGTAATATACTGACTTGCTAATTTATTAACAGCTAATGTTAAAAAAAAGTTACATGAACCATGCAATGCTATCCAGTTCTCATGCTTTGCTGGAAATGAAATATTACAAGCCCCTAGTAACTTAGTCCTCTTGCAGCTATTCAATCGACTTTACTTTGCCCTGACTCAGTTTTTTTCGCAATCCTTCTAATTGCATTGCAAGCAGCTTAAATTTAATGTCTATTGTGTACATAACGCTTTGATGTTTGATTATAACTAGTATTTATTCATAAAAAACGACTCAAGCAACAGGCAAACTGTATTGACTTTATTTGACAGTAAATCTTACGCTATACATGAATCAGTAAAATAACAGTAGTAGTATCAAATATTCGCTAAAGCAGATGTAGATTTGTTAGGCTAGAATATGTTTCAAGTCTTGCAATAATGTTCATGCTGAATTTTGATGTAATGTAGTTAGAGATGGGCAGTAAATATGATAATAATATGTAATAATCAACTCAAGGACAATTATAATAATACAAATATTAATATTTACAAATCCAACCACACAAAATACAACACAACATCAAATCAATATGAAATGAAGTGTCTACCCCACATGATACAAATGTGTATTCGATATAATTGTTTAGTATTGCAAGCAAAAACGCGTTTATTTTGCTTTAAATGAATGTTTGTAAATAATTCGTAATACTCATACACAAATCCTAGTGTGGTTGATGTCTGGCATTGGGAGGCGGTTTTTCGGGGAATACATATTATAAGACGGCTTTGCTAACAAATGTATACTTCATGAAGAAACTTGTTGCATTGAGCTTAGGAAAATAGATTATTAAATGATCCAATTAAGTATTATGGAACGGAAATCCTTTTAGTGCAAAACATTACTCAAAGAATAATAGTAATAATATTCAAGATTTACCTTTATCTTATTGCTGACTGAGGGTTGACTGAAGCCAAAATAAGCCGACTTCCTGTCCTACCTCAAAAGGTTTTATGTTATGAATTACTACATAGAGAAATTAGTCATACTCTTGGTATTATAACTAAGAAAATAATACGTATTTCATTTTATTTATGATTACTTGGAATACAAAACTATTGAATGCCTAGCCTGATTACTAAAAGAAGTACATAAGACATTCTGAAAATTCAGAGTCAGCAACATTTTTTATTTTTTCTAAATTCTCCTTCCCAATTCCAAAATTCCAACAAAATATGACACAGGTTGGGATTTTGATAAGAATTTACAATATTAACTCCAGCAGGGACTTGCTACGAAGAGAAGACAAGTGTTGAATGAATATGTATAGATAGTATGTGGCTCGTGTATAAGTTAATGATAAGGATTGAAATTCAAATGTCATTACAGAACAACCTGAAGCATATATCTATAAACAAGTGTATTATTTGCATAAGCAAAATAAATAAAAAAGTGAATCACTTTTAACTGATGTGGTTGAACTAGTTAATGATACTTAAATTAATAACTATGTATGTGGTGTAGCTTCAAAAGCGAACATCAGCCGGTTTTGTTTTTAAAAGTTTTATCTTTAATTCAAAGTTCCAATTTAGTTTTAATTTTTTCTTATTCATGCCATTGCACTTTCTAAACGTTCAGTTAGAGTTTACTTGTTATTAAGCTGAAAGAAATCAGTTAATCTTAATAATATATACACCAGGCGAATTAAAATAAATTGGATTAGCCAGAAGAGGTTACATAAAGTTCAGAGTTTAGACTGACTCATTGAGTTCATAAAACTATCACTG
>JAQGAA010003947.1:0-10154 GCA_034696425.1 Isotoma viridis
TTTGTCGCCAGGCATAATTGTCGCGGCATATTTGTCGTAGGCATAAATGTCGTAGGCATATTTGTCGTAGATTCTCAAAAATTACCATCAGACTAATATTTGTTAACAGTACGATGAGCTTTGATATTTTCCCCAGTAATACTGACTAAACGTGGAGTGGGTGACAGCATTGCAGTAGTAGTTGGTAGTTGATATACATACGTTTGTAAGCTGTACGTGTCGAATCTTCATTTAAATCGGTTTTACAGCTACGCATCGCCAGTTTCCTATTAAAATTTAATACTCACAACAGCCCATGCAAGATGCAAAAATGACGTTTGCTAATGTATTATTTTTACTACAAAAAAGTAGTTTCCACTTACGAAGGTATCGTGCAAGTGATAGATTGAATAACAGCTCTTTTTTATTTCAAAGGTGTCAGTCACCTCAGATTGCCTTATGTATGCATGACATGATGTACAGTCGACTGGGAGGGACCACCTGGCCTGTTCCCAATACAAAGCATTTTAAAAAGAAAGAGTGGAGAAAGCTCAAGAAGTACTGATAAAAAGTATAATATTGCGTCTTTTGAAATGGGTACGAGTTGGACTAAATGCTTAATATACACAAAAAGTACGGAATTATAGAAAAACTCGCCACTCCACCTTCTAAATATAATCATGTATATAAAAATATATCCAGAGACCAGTTATCTTTTTCGATATTTGGTCTGTGGCCGTATATCCTACAACCGAAAACAGTTCCAGGTAGAAAAGTAGAATGGAAACCTGGAAACAAACCAACTGTAGCGTATCAGCGTATAAATGATTTTATATAACGAACTATATAACTATAAGTATAAGGGAAAGTAACTCACTGAAGTACTACCCTTTACTAACTCGTGCTTGAATCCTACCCTTTATCAACCCGTGTGTAGTAGTGTAGTCTGTGCAGAAGGGAAAGAATGAGGACAAATCGATATTAGCCAAGCGGGATTGTGGCTGCTGTGGCAGACAGCCCAGCAGCATTTCAGAATAAGGAGAATTTCGTATGAAAGCTGGTTTCGGTTTGAGCTACCTGACCTGAGTGAAGACCTGATAGTTAGTCTGCGTTGTATGTTTTTGTCTCAAGATAAGCTAGCATAGCATTAGGTAGCTGTTTACGTTTACTAATACATGCTTCTTTTTTTACTGAAATAAATCCGTATGTTTAATTTTGTCTTCGTTCTTGTCATAAGCTAGCGTTGAATTTTTTATCGTATCTTTAGGAGTATTTTTACGGAAGGATGACAATGATTTCAATTCCGACTAAAAATTACGTTCCTGTAAACAAGCTTTCTAAAAATGCATCAGATTAAATTCTCATGGAAAACCTTAGGATGCACAGCCCAGCCCGTTTGTACCATAACTTTCACTTTATACACTTGTAGCATGTCATACTATAAATCTGTGTTACCTAGTTTGAGATTTATCAATTCTTACTTCCAATTCTGCTAACTTATCGCCTCAACGTTTTGTTATAAAACGTATAATATAATTCAGATAAATCTAAGCTCGTTTCGTCTGCAATATGTTAAAGGTTTTTCTAATAAAATGTCTCGGGAGAACTACATTCCTTCTCTGATTTTTACTCAAGGACTTCCAAAGACAGATTGATATTCTAAAAAGGCTTCGTCGTGTTACAACCTATCCCTAATTCTTTTGAAAGGGAAAGAACTGAAAGAAGATTGCATGGTACGGGTACTATGGCTATAATACTATAGGGAAGTGTTAAAGTGAAATACAGATAAGTCATACTTCATAAATACCGATGCTTATGAAACTGATGATATCGGAGTGATATATGTCCCTCCCTTTTTGGTATTATTACGACTGTTCATAAAGATAATAGCAGCGTAGAAGTATTAGATGTAAGTTGTAACACTATAAGAAAGCAGTTCAATAAAAACTAAATTGGGTCTTGTTTCAGAAGTTGGAGATGATGAGGGACTACTACAAAGAAAATAACTTTCTCTTTCGTGTACGTACAGTAGGAATTGCTATGTGTCCTACTCCTACTAAAAAAGGGATAAAATATGTGAGTCGAAAGATCAATATCGAAGTTACGTTAGGAGTATTGCATCTCTGACTATTATACTTTCAGTTCTTTTGAATGCCAGCTTAGGCACCTAGGAAATTTAATTTACCGAAAGAAATTCAACCCAAAATGAGATCAGATTTCACAGCAGTATTATATTCATTCACTCAACTCAATCATGGAAATGAAATATACGCTTTCTTCCTCGATGACTATCATAAGATATGGGTTATATCATAAAGAGAATTATATTGCGGAATAATAAGAATTCGATTGAATTCAGTAAGATATATGCGTACGACCACAGATCAGTTCTTAAACTTCCATGAGTTAGTTCGTTCGTTGTCAATACGTTTTTGTTAACCTCGGCAGTATAAAGGGTACTAAATCCCTCGTTTTATTATCAGAGTCTTCAAAATTTAGATTTTTTTATCAGGTTGGAAGATATTCCATTTGATAAATTTGCATGTCCTAGATTACTGCTTCCTTAAGAATCCTTTTCTCCATGAAGCGAAGCATTTGAAGGGCATAAGAGGTCAAAAGCAATAATAAGACGGAATTTTACTTACTTCATTTGTTTGACTATTGTGCTCTTTCCCGACTCGCCAGCACCTGAAAGTATGGAATAAAATCATATAATGGTTAGTACACTAATTTGTAAAATCGATATATTTAAATTTATAATGAATAACACGACACCTGACTTCAAAGAATTCTTTCTAATAAATTCTCAAAATATAACAGATTTCAAATGAAATGAATAGCTGGAATTCATGCATTGTACTTAGAAGTTAGAACCCTATTTTTGCGTTTGTCACCAATATCATCAAAGTAAATCAAATTTTTGCTGTGATTGCAAAATTAAACTAAAACCAACGATTAAGTTCAATTATCTTAAAATCAATAACATTTTATTTCACCTTAGGTTAGATGCACAGGACATATTTGATTGCAAATAACAAGTCAACAATGGTAGTACATAACTAGTTTGAATTGGTGGAGTTGCAGTTGACGAGATTAGTTTCTAAAAAGCAATTATTCTTTGAGTACAAGGTATTCATTCACTCATACCATTGTCTGTATTTTTCAAATACCTAAATGCAAAGGGCGCAAGGGGTAATTCTTTTGAGTGGGTGTTTAAAGATTAAAGTGTATGATGAACAATTATTTTACAAAAACATTTCACGTAAAGATTAGTAATCTTTTATTATTTTTTTTAACATAAGCCTAAAACCCATCTTAGTGTGCTAAGACTTGAGATGGCGTTTTTGGCTTTTTAAAGAACATGACAATACGAATCCGAACCGACAACAAATATAAATGCCAATCTCCAGAAAACGCAATATTCTAACACCGTACTAAATTCTTAAAATGGTATTCAAATTAATGACATTTCGCCAGTCCAGTTATTTTGCAGCTTTTACCAAATTATGCCATGAAATACGTAAATAGTGTCACTAATTGGTGTTATTATTTCATGGACACTGGTTGTTTTACAACATACTCTCATGCATCTATCTTTGAATGCTTTCTTACTTTCCAGTTTGAGCATTGTAATGTATTCCCACACACCAGCCATATCTAAACAATTCAATATCCTGTGATGGGCTTGAGTAAATCGACAAATTCATTTTTGGAAGCTACCATAAAATATAACGATAATATTATTCATGTGGCCTCTGCGTCAAGGCCTCTTTGGCTCACTCGTCCCTTATCTTTAGTTGTGTTCTTCTCTGTTTTATTAAAAGTTTTGAGCGAACTATCTCAGAAAGGCTCAGGACCCATTTACTCAGCCGTGTATCGAGCATTGTAAACCAAAAACAACGCTTAATGGCGAGAGCATGAAGGTTAAGGTTAAATGCGATTTATGAATGAATGAAATAATCTCCTTTCTGTTTTCAAGTATGTATAATTAGCACATTAGCTATTTAATTTTGCCGAATAATTTTATTAATGGATTTTGCAATCCCTGAACTATCGCCTATCTTATTTACAGCTGTACAACAAAATGCCGTTTTACATATTTATTAAACCAAATAGAGTGAAAGCAATTACTTCTCTGAACTTGAGTTTTAAGAAATTATGCAACCAATAAACCAATTTGAATACTGTAGGTGTTCTTTGTTTTGTTTAATAATCCTACATACGAGGTCCTCTGTCAGCAATCGTGCAAAGATTCATATGAAGGAGTAACCTTTAACCGAAGAGCTAATAAACAAGTAAAACATTTAGTTCAAAGAAATGGCTCATGCAAATAATGCTAATTGACTCATCAGCGATGCAAATTCATCAAGTAAAATTCACAACAAACAAACAGACAATCAGTCTTTGGCATATCATTTATGGCATGAATGACTCAAGCCACAGAAATAGCTTCTGTTCAAAAAAAACATCAACTTTACAATTTAAATTTCTCTGTTCATGTGTTCATTTTATTTTTAATGTTTATTCCGGCCTAAATGTAAAATGAAAGCTTAATTGATCACAATTGACATATGCGTAGTTTTTTTATTACATAATTTGAAATAAAAATACCGACAAAGAGCTCTCACGATAAATTGTTTATCATAGTCACTGCAGGGGTTCTGAGAAACTAAATAGCGAATGGTTTGCATGGATGACTCGAATCGAATACTCATTTCATAGTTTTAAGCTATAAATGTGCAGCTACTAATAAGCTTCATCTCTTTTCCCCGAAAATAGTATTCGTTTTATAATCATTTCACATCGTCGCAATGCAAATATTTGATCTATAACAATTACGTACAATCCAAAGAACACTGCAAATGTGTGAGTCAAATACAATCTCACGGTACTCATGTGTCATTCACTTGAAATCATTCCTATTTTCATTGCAATAAAACAGATTATAATAGTGACATCCAATTTTGCAGTGAAACTTAAAACTCATGCTTCTATCAGATAATACAGCAATGAAACAAAATACATAAGCTGAACAAGCTCTGTTAATAGCCAGGATGAAAGACTTCCTCCCCTATTTTGTAAAACAATGCAGCACAATAAATTGAAAATACATACAAATTGTACTAAACCATCAAGTCTAAATTAACCTAGATGCCTAATAATAATACGTTCTAAAATTTATACATAGTGATTTGCGATCTACAACATTATTCGAAACAACAATAATTGTGGGCAAGCAAATAAATGACTAATCACGACAACTGTGACTGTGTGTGAGCAACAAAATACAGAGAATATTGCACTCTGTACTGCTAGCCAATTTTGTCTCAATTTGTTGGAATTGCCCAAAGGATTGAGAATTGAGATTGAGTTCTTCTTGCACAACAAAACATAACAGAACCTACTATATTTTATTATGCATACGCCTTTATAATAATTACAATACTAGTGGAATCGAACGAAGTCACTTATCTTTAGATTGTCATCATCAACTCCAATGAACTATAATCTCAAATCTCCACACATTAATTGACCTCCCTTGGAGAGGCATGCATATGGACATTTATAACAGCAGTATGATACCATGAATATTATTTTCTTGCTAGCGACTACTCGGCTGGCTAGTAGACTTTTTTAATGCAACGGGTACGTACAATATTTATTATGTTGGATGAAGCCAGAATAGTATATCCAGATCACAAGTACATTGTCACAGAAAGACACAAAAGCATAGCAACAATTGACATTATTATTAACTCCTACAACTCCTACTCACAACTTTTAAAAGTTGTTTGAGATATTTCAACTTACATCATGACATTATTAGATTAGATTAAGAACAAAAATTTAAAGCAATCTTCAACTGTACCTAACCTAAATACAGCTCGAGCTATTGTGTCATTATTATATTATTTTATATTACCTATTTGTTCTCATGAATTATACGAGCTCCACCTTCGTCTTGTTAACAGTTACATACATTGTAATTATCGTTCAATCGAAAAAAATATATCTTGTTTTTTTTGTAGCCCAAAGTTAGACATGATAAGCAAAAATGTAAAACTTTAGTCTTGAGTTAGTTATAAAAGGAAGAAAAGCTAAGGCAATTTGATTATCTGAACTGTAAGATAATGAGTAGGTCGGGAAAAAACGGTCAGAAAGTTTATGACTTTTTTATTGCTTAATTACCGGCCATGTAGCTTTAACGAGGCAATTAACTCCACTGCCGGTAAATATTCTAATTATCTATTAGTAAATTTATAGCCTTTAAAACAGGATATATAATACATTAAAGAAACTCTATCCCAAACAAGGTAATCAACTAATATCGACACGTCCCATCATAGGATGCTACACGGCTATTAGCTGCGGTAGATGAGAGGCATAAAATTACAAGACAATTGTAAGTTTAGCCAATCAAATTAACTAGGCGTATAAATTTACAAAGCATTTATTCCTGTGAATCCATTTTTAGTTAGTAGCTGAAGCACCTAATTATTAATTATTGTCAGTCCTACGGATTAGCCTACTCTTCAACCGAAGGGCAAATGAATATTCAATCTAATAAGATTAATGAGATGATAAAACTAAGACACAGTCTTGTCAGCTGAACTTTTGCGATAAATAAAACAAGATAATGATACAGCTTAATTAACTTAGGCCTTCTTCCGAAGTTCATTAGTTCTTGGAACATCCGATGGA
Source organism: Isotoma viridis (assembly GCA_034696425.1). NCBI lineage: Eukaryota > Metazoa > Arthropoda > Collembola > Entomobryomorpha > Isotomidae > Isotoma > Isotoma viridis. Next base: position 6,682 of record JAQGAA010003947.1, read on the forward strand.
CAAATAAATACATCAACTCGAGTACATAACAATTACATATATTTTTCTTCATTCTAACCTAGTCTACTAAAACTAAACAGTACTTGCTTTGTTAAGTACCGTTGAGCTGTAAGAAAAGTGACACAATTAGGGTATTCCTAGAATCAGAGAATCCAAGACCTAATCTAGGATATAGCCCATAATAGCTTTTAAGATTAAGCACCTCAGCACCTGTAGAAGTGTAAAGTCTCCTTCAAATGATAAAAGCTATTATTCCATCTCTACTGCCTAGAATGTCTGCCTATTCCTACTCAAAAGTACGGAACTTTTCTTAAGTCCCGTAAATCTTATATACAAAATCGGGTGTTTGTAAGGAGAAGGACAAACAAAAGCAATTGCAAGTAATGCATAATTTGCACATGATATCATACTCCCAGATGCTGCAACTGCTGCATCAAATTAAAACTTAATTCTTCGCAAAACTACAAAAACGATTAGGATTAGTTGCATCACCACCAATTTTCTGCTCTTTTAAAAACTCACATTTACAAGTCTCATTCCAAAAAGAAGCATGTTCCTTACAAAATGAAATTGCATGCTCCCTGCTGGTTTCTTCCACATAATCTTTATCTCATTTGCCCATAATATACACCTTTAGCTGGCTCAAGGAGATGGACTATTACCATTATTTACACTTAGCTTTCTACATTCAAGATTCAACTCCAACATTCATGAATAGACATAGTAGTCTAGTGTGCAATGTAATATTGAGCAGTTTCTTTTTAAATCGACTTATAAAATTTCGTTACAACTTGCATGTACAACTGTACAATAAAACTAGGCCTAATTACTTTTCTTGATCCCCAAGAGGTCCACAAACAACTACAACTCTGCTCAACTTTCCCACCTTATCAAAATGATCTTTTACTTCAAAGCTTAAACCTAATAAAGTTGAAAAAACATCCTTTCCTTCAGAAGACTCATTATACATTAGTCGCTTTATCATCCGAATGTATGTTCAATGTGATACAAATTCAACCCAACCGAACCTCAGTTCTTAACACTTTGTTTCTCCTGGGGGTCCATATCACTCAGAATCAATTATGACATGACAGCTGAAGTTTAAATCACATAGCCTGATGAAACTACAACTTTACTTACAAGAGCTTATAAAACATTCTGAGTCTGCATCCGGCGCTTGAATAAAATGCAACTACGTCTCTTACAACTTATTAGCTTATCGTGCTTTAGTAAAATCTGTTATATACAATACAAGTATGGAATATGGTATTTTTATCATGGCATTTGCAATATTTTCATGTCCTTTTACTTTTAATAACCAGAGTAGAGTGTACGTAATATATACAACTTTGTAATCTTTCCTAATTTTTGTTCCAAAGCGAAGAGTTCCGCGACAAACATTAACATCACATCACCCGCATCCCGGGCATCCCCAAAGGAAATTGTATTTTTACTTTACTTCTACAAACGCGAGATTTTTAACCATTTGCCACTGGTTTTCCAAATATATGCTCGTCACATCCTTCAACTATTGCCATTCCTTCTTTTAACGACATCCTACTTTTACAAAAAGGAAAAACTTCCTATTTTGACTTAAACTTCCTCCCGTGATTTGATTTAGCGTGTATACTTCGAAGTTCCAACCTAACTATTACCAAAAAGCATCACCCCATTCAATCTTCTTTCTTTCAAGCTGTATTGATTTTTGATTATTTACATTGCTGAATACCATCTATATATTTCCTTTTCTCTCGCCATCTTAAAAAACTCAACTTGTCTAGTTGGGTAAGTTTACCGAAGAGCACTGAATACTTTCGAATTCAAACTAGAAATGTGTGATACAGAAAACCTGTCAATGTCAACCTTAGTGAACTTTACATTCACAGCAAACTTTTACTTGAAAATGCAGATTTTGCATAGAAGAACGGTATTCGTTACAAGTGTAACTTGTCGATATATTTCCACCAACCAAGCTAATCGTTTGGGTGTCGGCTATGAATTGCCATATTTCTTTGCACACAAGACACAAAACACTGCCAGCTCAGGATATGAAGTGCTTTCATTTCTATAGAAAATCATCCTTATCCATGTATAGCCTGCAAACGAAAGATAACCGTACGCAGGATTGGCAGGATTGTGTAACTTTTTTCTTCTGAATTTAAACTAAGTTTAAATTTGAAACTAGAGCAAAAACAGTCAATCTCAGAAGGACTCAAAGCATTAAAAGTTCTCTTATTTAAACAAACAGCTTACTAAAAGCTGTACTGTATCGTTGGTGGATATCGAGTTTATTACATTATTTCGCAAGCAAAGTACACAGAAGAGCAGGCTTGAATGTAGCCTTTGCACATCAAAAACAGAGATTCACAACTTTCTCTTCTTTAGTATCTTTAGACATTACACTACATCGACCTTATTTGTAAAGTCTAGCTTACCTTTCTGGTAAACAACGCATGTATCCTGCTTTAATAAATGATACGAGCTGACTTAAAGTGCTAAATATTTCATGAACTTAGGGAATGCTTTAGGGAAAACAAAAACTGTCTTTTGAACCGATGACCCATAGAAAGAACGTAGAAGAAAGCGTTGCAGTTGTATCTTCTAATAGGGGAGGAAATAAATCGATTGAGTTTTGAGTATAATAGCTTATTGCTGCTGCTGCTGCCCTTCCTTGAATACAAAAGGTCCTGCTTATATTGATACAGGCATAGGCAATAGGACACACCGAGGTTGTATATCAACTCTGCCCACGCCTTACTCCATGACTCCATTACATTTTTCGCAGAACAAGCCAGTTCAGCTGAAATTGTACCAATTTGTCGTTCCTTTTTTTAATTTCGTCATCACACTAAACGATGCGGCACCCGTTAGTTTATATTTTACATCTTCAAAGGCATAATATAATAGTGAATCAGGATCAGTAGATGTACCATACACGATGAGATAGCCATCTTAAAACAGTATAGATAAACCTATTTGCAATTTAGTGGTTTTAGCTTTAGACAAAGCTTTTCTTGAAAATCTATCCGGATCTCGATTTATTTTTCTAGCATTCTAACCTAACTCTTGTGAGGCATAATATGGTTGACGATGCAACACTAGTGTTTCTCCTACTCCTTTCACATTGCCTAACTTACCATAATATCCTCTCTCAACTGTTACTCTTTATCAATCTCCAGGCTGAGTTTTTTTTATTTATACTGCTTTAGCCCGTTCATTAATCTTGTAATAAATCACCTAGACGTCAGGTCAGGGGATCGGATCGGATGAGGTATTAATCTGCGTGTGTGATACATGGCTATTGAGTAAGACATCCCCCAGCTATTTATTTTATCTATCGATGTCTTCTGATGTATGTTTTAGTTTTACCACCAACTGGCACCCATTACTTAATACTGTTCTTAACTACGTTTTTATTCTACCTTCTTCTTTGCTACAAAAATATGGATAGCTGCCAAGGAACATAGTTCACA
>JAQGAA010003948.1:0-10154 GCA_034696425.1 Isotoma viridis
TATGCGAAAGGTTGACTTAAATCATTTTACTAAATTTAGGTTTTTCATGATGACACGAGGCCGCATCCAAGGGACATTATGTTTCCAAAAGTAGCCAACTGTGAAATGAAGCAATTTATTAACAACGATTTTGAAGGAGATTTAGAATCTGTGACTGCAATTTGTGATTTGCCTTTGAATTACATAAACGAATGGACTGTTTTTTTATTTTGGTGGATGAGTTTTGTTTCTTTCTTTGCGAATATTTTATCAACAATTTGGCTTTTCATTCAATTGACATTTCCCAACCTCAGAACTAGAAAATATTCAACCCGTTTGGTTCAAACTTACATCATGAGAGGAATCCAAGACGATTCACTCGTTACACAAATCATTAATTTGAATCCGAAGTATTTCAAATTGTAAGTTATTACCACCAAAAGGTTTTATTTTTCAAAATGATTCTACGAGTTGCTCATTTTTTAAAATACATTAAGAATGTATTTGTTTTTCTTACAGTGAAAAAGGACAAATAATATGGAACCTGAGTTTCCCCAATTGGCTCGTGTTAACTTTTATGCAAAAAAGCATGAGGGAAGAGAGATTTTCCATTTTCATTGAAAAGCTCGCTAAGAAAATGGAAGCCTAAAGCCTACTCTTCAAATCAGATTAAATTTAATGATTATAAAATGTAATAATTGAATTCATTAAATATTTCCGAAGCTTTTGTTTTTTAGCGATGTATGCATGCTTTGTTTGGATTTATTTAGTGATTGCTAATCAATCAAGTCTTTAAAATTTCTTAAGAAGTTATTATCTACTTTGAACATTCTCAAACAAAAATAACATAAAGAATTCTACTAAAAACTCTCAATCAACTTGGACCTTAGTCATGACTGACTATGACTTTGTTTCCAAGCTGTTGTAGATTCAAAGTACACTTTGGTCAGATATCTTCGCAATGGTCTGTTGAAAAACTTCCTACATGTATTATGTGGGAAACCAGGAGTTTGTTCGCACTGACTATGACCCTTAAAAATGAATTGAGGGACAGGAAGATAGGGGACGGAATATGAGGTACTAGGAAAAAGAGGCACGAGTAAATTAGGTACTGGGAAATTGAGGTAGTACGAATCTCATATTCGTGGTACCTCAATTTCCTAGTACCTAAAACGATACGAATAGACGAATACGATGAAAATGAGGAACCATGGTTGTTTGACATTGGTATTAGTAAATTTTGCATTTAACGTTAACCTAAAATGTTTCAGCAATGTCTTTAAGATGATGCGTGTCCTTGGTTTATTCAGTGTGTGTGTGTACAGCAACATAAAATTTTTCCCGAATACCCATAAGATTTTAACAAACGTATCAGCTTCCAAATGAAAACTTAAGAGATACTTAGGGTAACTCAGTCTCTTGGTGATTATCATAATCACAATTTCACAATAACTTAATTCGTCTGCTCATCTGTCATGCTGCTTTGATAATTCATTGTCAATTGTAAAATAGTTTCTGATTTCTGACATTGACACGTTTTTAAGGGAAACTTAATAATTCGATATTGAGCTTTAATTCCTCTTCAATCTTCCCCAAAAGTCTTAACCCTTTAGTTAAAGAATGCACACAGCACCAAAAGTCATGATCTTTAACTTTTAACTTAAAAGGGTGTAACAGTGACAAAGATTAGTTTGAAAGAAGAAAAAAACTTTGAAGTTATAATATGGCCCAATTCAAACAAAGTTCATTACTCTGTTCAACTATTTTGCTAACAATTGATTCAACGATTTTGTAACAATGTACTTCGTTAATGTAAATTTAATACTGAATAGTAAAGGAATGATATAAGCCAACATGAGAGTTTCAATTAGAACAGAGTCTAAAGTACTGATATCATTTGTACTCAATACTTTTGCGACTGTACAAGCTGTATTGGGGATCATATAGTGGACAAAAGTACTTTGATTATCAATTTGACTCAAAACTGTTTCAAATACTTTTTGTAATTGCTCATAATATCTACCATTGTGCCAAAGCCCAAAGGTAGGTCGCAGTCGAAAAGAAAGTGGTAGAGGTTTGAAATGTGCTACCAAGAAACACTTTAGAATTATCCGAGATATCTAAAATCTTTTCTTGGATGATTTCTGATCCTCTGTTTTCAATGCTTTGACATATTTCTAAAAACTAAGTGTTACTTTCCAAAGAGAAAGTTATATAAATTTCCTCTAAATCTGCACTAGACAGAGTTGGAATACTTTTACTTAAATTGGGCATATTCAAACAAACGTTTGACTTTTGAACTCTATTAATCATGCAATCAATTCATTTCACAATCATATCATGGGATGATAAATGCTCCTGATAACAAAAAAACTGGAATAAACGTTTACCAATTTCTAAGCAAACTTTTAACAAAGCTTCCTAATGAATACTTTCTGTGACTCTGACCGCTGATGATAAAAATGTATTGGCCACAATAAGTACATTTTCCTTTCACACAGAATAGCTGATACAGACAAATTTTCAATCAAATCAAACTCCTTATTGTTGATTGTTAGATTTTAAGATTTTAGAAAGCCTAATTATCGAATCTGTATAAAACCAATCATTTGCAACTACAAACACATGTGCTTGTAGTAGCACAACTGCGTGTAGTAAACTTGCACGGTGACAGTAAAGAAGAATTTCGTCACCTCATTTTATAACTTTTGTAAAATCTGCAGCATATTCTTGTAATTTAGCACATTCTTAAAATCTGTAATGTTCTATAAGTAGTGAAATAAATGTATGGGTTACAAGGTTACATAAAAAGTAAAATTCTTTGTATGACTCTTTATTTAAAAAAACCAAAACAGTTTGAAGTTTTATATCATAATTCCAATACGCAGTGCAACCTTATAAAAAAAAAAAACTTTTTATCGAATGTTATATAAGAGTATTGTAATAGTATATGCAATTCAATCCTTCTTTTAAATTTTTAAACAAATTAAAAACATCAACGATACTCCCCAACTTGTAAAATTTGCCACATGGCGTTTTCAATTAAAAAACCTCTATACTATACTTCTTACGAAACCTAAATAAATTGGAAAATACTATTATAGCTTTTTTAATTTCTAATCCCTGTAACATATAACTTAATCTGTTTTATTTTGCAAAGCTTTTTAGCTTAAAAAGCAAATTACACTCATAGCACCGTAAAACTCGTTTTACTCTTCCTTGTAGAATAGTTGCAGACCTCCGAAAAGGGAAAAGTTATTTCTGTAGAAGGGGGAGAGGATAATTACTGGGAAATTGGTAAAGGCATCCATCCCTCGCAACTGGAATGAAGTTCGTAAGAAATCCTATCATCTAAATGAGTCCCAGTGGAAATAAGTGCATTCGTCAAATCATTTCTAAAAATTAAACAACAAAAACACACACCAAATCAGTTAACTTTTCATTTTTAACCCAAACCTATAGGGCTGATTAAAAATGTTCTATTATATTATTTGTTGCAAACTCACAAAATGTCATTCTTCAAATCTTCATTATCATTCATAGCCTGGGTAGTCCATAAACTCATTGAATGATGATCATTTTCATCAATCTTCACTTTCATACCGCAAATCTCTTCCACATAAAAAGTACCCATTCCGTCCATTACACTCACCGCCTTAAGGAAACAAACGGTTTAAATGTTTAATTAATTATTTTTTAAAGTAACCCTTTTGTTTACAATTTCCATTAAAGCTTACCAAATATTCCCATAAAACTTGTAACTTTTCCAAGTCTATTGTTAAAGCATTAAACCGCATGACAAATCGACCTCCTAAGTTATTTGCTTTGTCTTCCCACACGGGTTGGATTCCAGTTTTGAAAAAACAGAAATGATTTCCATCAGGGATAAAGGTAGCGTGTAATTGGTGAATTCCGAGTGTGATTAGTAATTCGGAGCGATTGCAAATCTCGGCGATTTCTTCTCCCAATTCTGCATACGTATAGGGAGGTTCCTTATAGTGAGCAAAGTCTAAGTGGTAATACGAAAGCTTCCAGGATACACTCGCTCCTTCTTTACTCTCATCAATTTCTTGTTTAACTATCGGACAACCTGTTGTCTTGGATGACTGAATGGTTAAAAATTAAAGGAAATTAGGTTGCATCTCGGGTGGAAGAGTTTCATTAAAGGGCTTAGCTTTAAGCCTCTAGCATATAAAAGGCCCAATCCTTTAGAAGAGGTTTCGTGTCTTTAGGCCCAAAGGGCCTAGCCTACCTTTCAGAAACCTCGTCTCATCCGGGAACTTAAGGGACTACTACGCTGAAGGATATAGGTCTACCTTAGATTAAAGGGTTCTCTATATCTACCACCATTTAGACGAACTTTCTGATACTGGGCAAAACATTATAAAAAACGTACCTTGTCCGTGTTACCCGAAGTCTTAGAACGATTGTGACCTTTCCGTTTGGACCCTTTTCGTGTCCCTTGCGCAACATTTTTCCTAGATCCGCCTCTTTCTGATTTGGAATTCTAGAATTTTAAAAAGAAACCCAACAAATATTACACTCACGATTAAGATTTTTTTAAATAATTCACATTATCTAATTCCTATGAGATTTGTCTACACTTTCAACACTTACGCTTACCACTTTTCGCGTCCTATAGAAAGTCTCAGAGAATTGTTCTATCCATTTGGTGAATATCATCAGAATCATGTCGATTTTACGATGAATATGATCAGTGATGGCTGACACCACCCATGATCCTTTCAATGACATAATTGAAAAAAGCATCTTGTTTATCCCTACCGGTTAGTTTTAGTTCTAAAGTATTGAAAAAATTGGATAACAGAAAACTTGTAGACGTGTGATACAAAGCGTCTCTGCCTTTTTTTACTTTTTCTCTTATAAATTGAAATTATAAAATGTTTTAAAAGTTTTAAAATAAAATTTCGTTGATAATTATGTCAAAGGATTGTAGTGTGCATTTGAAGATTTATAAAATATTTAAAATTATTGGAATGCATTTATTCCCCTATGTAAAAAGATTTTGAAATTAATAAAATTTTCGGAAAGTTTGTGGCACACACTGTAGTTTTTAATTTTTAATGTTATGTTGGATCTTGAAACAGTGGCAAGTGGAATTACACTAAATTCTTAATTTTTTTTATCATACACCGAGCAGACAGATTGCTTTGGGAATGAATGAGAGAATTATTCAATTAAGTACAATGAATAAGTCTTTTATCTTTTCCTTGACTTTTGGAAAAGGTAACTGTTACATACTCTAGTAAACTTTTCTACTGGTATAGAAGCCCACGGGGTGTAATTACAACGATGCAACTTTCCACAAAAAAATGATGGGAAATAATTACAGAAGAATTAATTTTTTAAACTAGTTTTTTAATCTAATAGTTATGAGCTCCATTAGGACCGTTAGTTTTCAGAGTCTTAATTGGTACTATTATTTGGGTATGCAATTGCATTGAAATTAAGGAAAAGGACAATCTATTAGGGTACACGGGCATTAGGCAAGCCCCGCACTTTATATAGATCCGGGATCTTAGATCCCCTGAACAGGAGATCCCTTGCAAAATAGATCCCCACACCTCAGATCCACTGAACAGTAGAAAGTAAATCCCTTTAATTTAGGGTGTCTCCCACACCCTAACTTAAAGGGGGATTCTATACTGGGAAAGTGCGTTAGAATTTAATTTCATCTATTAAATCATTAAGTTTGTATAGCATATGTTTTAAATCTGCACCTATAACACACTATCCAAAATTATAACTTGTATATTTTAAAAGTATCATTCTCTAAGAATTGTCCTGTACGTTTAAAATGTTAGGAATGGATTTATGTGTATAGGCACATGAGGGTCATTGGCACACCTGAAATAAATATTAGATAGATAATGCCAAATACTCATATAGTTAAAGTTTCAAACCCAAATAACACAATGAATCTAATCTGTGATTTTTTCCAGAAGAGAGTCGACCTTTCCAAATTTCAGATGAATAGAAAAAAGAGCACAATTAATTCTTTAATCTTTTCTAAAAGATAAAAAGGTGACCCCATACTGTTGGCTCTTAATAAACCTCAAATCTACTCCAGAAACCCCAGATACAGCTCAAGAAACACAAATAACTTAAATTCCCTTATATTATTACCAATATCATTATAAACAAACACATAGGAAATTTTAAACCAATTTAAATCAGACTATTTAAGTAACTTTTAAGAGTAAGTTTCTTAAAAACTCCAAACTTTAAAAAATGTCTAATAAACTCGTTAAACGCTCAAATTATAAATGGAGGCTTTGGTCCTACGACGTACAACTTGAAGACAAAAGCCTAGAATACAATACAAGATTAAGCCCTGAAGGAGAGGAAGTTGACACTGTGTCAGGTGTAGAAGAATTAGTACAAGTGCACAATATAGAAATTGACACCGTTCCTAATCTCCCTAATGGTAGTCAGTATTGCTTTTTCAAAAGTGAAATCGGACCTTGGTGGGAGGATGATGGGAATTATAAGGGTGGGAGAGCCGTCGTAAAGATTAATTCTCAAATGAAGCAAGATGACTTTAATGAACTTTGGGAGGTATTGGTAAGTATGAACTTGTAACTGCAAATCTAGATCAAAGGATTCATGAATACACACTTTTAATAATAAATTGACTTTGATTTTACTACCAAACTTATTTCATTACTTAATTTTCAGCTAATACGCTTAGTCGAAGGATTCTTTGATGAAATGATTGATCGGATTTGTGGTGCAAAAATGAAATGGAACCCGTCTAAGCATCACACACTCAGCTTATGGACAAATGATGAAGTGACTAATAATCAAGCAATTCAGCTAAAGATAATGTGAGTGCGTAGTATTTTTTTGTCATAGGCAATTTTAATTACTCCTATCGTTTAAGCAATTTTTTGTTTAATTACACAGGGACTTGATTGATAAATTGTTTGAAACTTTTGACGAATCTGATCCCATAGAATATGATATTGAGTATCAGGAGCATAGGCATAGGGAAGGTTACAAGAACGAATAGTTTTTACCTGAATATGGAACATCTCTCTAATTAGATTTCTACTTCCATCTACTTCACTCTTCACTTAAATTACTAATCCTAATAAAAAGTAAAAAACTCGTTGGATTTTACTCTGTTCTGTGCTGCCCAATCCAAATTTTAAATGTAAATTTTGTAAGCATTTTTAATTTCAAACTGATTATTTTATAATGATTTGATGAGCATGTCATTGAATAAGTTTTATTAAAGAGAACATTTTTTATATTAATATTATTTTGTTTATTTCATTTGAGATATTTTATAATTATTTAAGATTTAATTGCTGATTAAGATTAAAAAATACCGTTTAAAACTTCGCATAGCGATGGGTAAAACCGACCGGCTGTCATTTTGTTGTCTTAATTTTAGAAATTTCTGAAATTTTTGCGTAGCTGAAAAGACGAAGTCAGTCAAGGCGTTCATAACCTAACTGGTATCATGCGGCCTCTGTGGTTTTCACAGATTTAATACGATTGATCATGGTCATTGTGGCCCTAAAGGTGAAATGATTTGGCCCATACACGAACTTAACTTAACCTCCCGACCTCGGAAACCCGTATCAGAAATCGGATTTTAAAAACTTCGAAAGCTAGAGCACCAAAACACCCAAAAACCAGGTACAGTGCCTTCGAAGCCAGCTTTGTAAAGCCTGGACTTATTTAGAAAAAATTTTTGGGGAAAGGCCTCTATAGGCGGCTTCACAAAGCTAGGCAAAGCTATAACTTCGGAGGCACTGTACTTGTGCCAAGCCATTATTATGGGTTTACGATTGTGCATCATCTTGTCAAATAAATATCCTAATAATTTGGTAACCTGCTGTAACGTTGCAACAACCATAGATCAGCACGGATAAAACTCATTCAAAGCCCGAACGCGAACCCGTTTTATTTCACCATTAGTTTGCACTTTTTGTTTTCATAAGTGGAACTCTGGTTTAATATCGATTGCTTATTTGATCAACCTATAAATCAGATTAATGCAAATATTTGAAAAAAATATAATTACACCATTGTACGACGTTATGTTATCTCCTAATTTAAAATTATTATAATAATTTACCCACTTACATTTCATGAAAATCTTCACTACGAATCACATGCAAGAACGTATCTTCTTCAAATGATGAAACGTTAAACTGATCCGCAAAGTTTTAGACTTCAAACGTTCAAACGTTGCTTCATATATTCAATTAATTCCTCTGATGGCTTGAAGTCTAATAGATTAATGGAGAACGAATAAAGGATTGTTTCGTTAATAAAGCATAATTTAAGTTATAATTTCATCTAATTATGCGAATTGTGACAGTCGTTCCGAATTTCAACTGTGAGTAACCGGTGGAGACCTGCTGGGTTTTGACTTAAAATTTCAAGTACCATGACAGTTAATGCTACTTCTAATAACACCAGTGCCAAATTTAAGCTTTTAATAAAAACTCCCTTAAACCAGCAGTGTTTTTGAAACATCTTTCTCAGTATAACATTGTATCTTAGTTGGGCATACTTCAGGGTTTCAGAAAAAATAGTATAAAAGTTCCTTAAAACTGTAATATTTTACCTGCATAACTGCTTCGTCTGCTGGTTTTAGGTCCTTCCTATTCCCTTCAAACGAATAGGCTAAGTCAACCAATTGTACATTTTCCATCTCAGGACTAATAATTTCCCTTATTAACGCTCTGTAGAAATTTCTATATCTTCAAAAAAACGAACTGCTACTGAACCGACTGATGGATTTCATCCAGTGAATATAAGAAAAGAACAAATTATAAGAAATCGCATTAAATCTATAGTTGCCATTGTTCGATCATCTCTCTTTAACTCTACTAATTATGCAACTAACCTAAATAATTATTTAATAACCTGAATCAACTCAGTCTGTAAGTTCATCTTGCAGTCGCAAGAATTCGTCCGAGTTTGATGACTTTGGAATAATAAAAGTGTGGTTGAAAGAGAAGAAGGACGTTATTTGAAGTAGCGTTGATTCGTCAAAAAGGGGTATATCGGTTCTTATTTCAAGTCAACTTATAGTCAACTGTAAACGGGTAGTTGGTTTTCCTAACTTCTCTATATGTTGAACTAGTCTTTCGTCATTCTTCATTATGTAATGTAATCTGACTCTGTCTGTGAAAGATTAGAAGTTCTACAAGATTCTGCAAGCTCTTTTGAACGTCATCCGTTTGGACAGTCACTTTTTCGGTTTGAGTTTGTGATTTACTACCAGTTTCTGATGTGTCTGTATTTACCTGTGCCTGTACTTAATCTAAATACATGTTCTCCTACTCCTCTTCACTTATTTTATGCTGTACAACAAAAAGTTGACGTCGGTAGATTGAGTATGAGAAATTTTAATTTCTTGAGTTTGTATTTCTCGAAGCCCATCAGTATATCTTTCCGCTGCTGTATCCTGAGAAAGGCTAACGGTATGCGAATTTCCGTTGGGTGCTAGGTAATTTTCAGGGATTTCTTAAGGAATACGAAGGCAGTTTCTAAGTTCTTGGGTCACTTGATTGTGTAATGTGCACATGGCATTGTTCGGGGCTGGTCTCGTTTGAATTATAAAAATATTAGGTTAGGTACTATTAGGCCTTCTGCAGTTTTTGCCCTTTTTGCTATTACTCTGAAAGTTTTCCTGTTCAAAATCGTTTCGCGTTTTTGTTTGTGTTGTACCTAATGCTGCATTTTCATTATTTTGAGTTTTCGTTTTAGTTGGAGAATGTAAAACTACTTGTTGATTCTCGTCCGTGGCTGCTAAAATAACAAAGTTAAGCTTTAACTACAAATTTTGCAAAAAGAAACTGATTTATTCAGAATTATAACCACATCTAGGTACATTTAAAATGGGTAAGTACATTAATGTGTTGCTTAAAGTTTAATAAAATCAAGTTAAAACGTTAGAAAACAAAAATTAACTAATAGAAGACGGACCGATATGCGATAGCAGATGAAGAAGCTCTTAGTTGTTTCAATTTTTAATAACATCAAAATCCCCAGCATATCCTTCAAAATACGAATCTGGTTTGCTCTATAGTTTAAAGATTTTGCCACAAAGCACCATGATCCAGATGCCCATTTACATACAAAGAGGTACTTTCTAAAAGAAACCGTAAGATCAATAATTAATTACGTAT
>JAQGAA010003949.1:0-10151 GCA_034696425.1 Isotoma viridis
ACTCTGACTCACAACGCTGATTTCTCAGTTGGTGAACGACACGGAAAACAACTCGGAGGAAGTGAATAAATCTCTGGTATGTTTATACTTCTCATATATTTTATACATATCTTGTTCCAACTCCCTCTCCTCGTCATCACTCGTTACTCATTCGTGTGTACCGGCCTCTCTTTCTTATAAACCCAGACCAGATGAGTGCAGACACATTAATATGTATGTGCAGACACACAGATGAGAAAAGACTGTGAGGATAAAAATATATCTGTATATATAGGCACACAGAGAAATGCATTTCATTGAGTCTTTCCATTATATGTAAACCTCAGGTAGTAGTAGCAGATCCATACAGTCTACAACGGCACTACTACTACTGCTCTACCAACCATTCACAAGAGGTGAAAGGCACATCTATATCCATGATGATATTTTTTTTGTTACAATATTTTTATTATTATCCTCCTATAATCCAGTATACAAGGGATGGGCTTTTATTACTATAATTTAAGTTAAGCTATTATGATATAGGCACATTGTACAAGAAGGGATTTTTAAGCATTAAAAGCATTGGTGGTCGTAGTGGCAAAAGTGCAATAATAAATATGAATAGGCATATATAAAGTGATAAAAAAATATTAATGTAAGGACAGCTTAGCTAGTAATACTAGAGTATATGGATACTTGAGATGAATAGACTTATATTATTAGACAAGAATTTTATTATACTTCTAAGAACGTATAGATTTATACAGTATAGTATTATATAGGCATGTGAAAGTTTAATTCCGCTATAAGGAAGGTATGCTGCTGATGATAAAAATAAAAATAATAATATTGGTATTATGGCTATACAGTCCGAGTATAATAATATAATAAATCTATTGGTAGTGGTGGTGGTGGTTTTTAGTTGTTATAAAGAGTAGTTATATTATTGGGGGAGCGAACGCGATCGATGGAATGGCACCGCCTAACCCTTCATTCATGCGCTCGCGCACCCACACCATACCACAGGCATTGGGAAATGTAAAGTGGCACTTCTTTTCAATACTACTGACAGAACCCGACAGGACTTTTAGAGAGGATTACGTGGTGGTAGTACACATTATTACTTACCCATGGACGGAACGGGCTTTCTCTCTACTACACTCACTACTGGCCCATCCAAATCAAACCAAAAAAATGCTCTCTCTTTTTCCACATCTCCTTTCTCGCTCTCTATACTCGGAGAAAGCTCTTTCTTATCTTTGTTTTCTATATTATCTATGTTTATATATTTATTATTACGTGAATGGAACTTTCTTCAATGACAAGTCCATATAAAAAAATATCTTGGCTTGTACTTTTTTACACTCTTCAAAAAGAAAGAAAGAGGTAGATTGAATGAAAATAGATGTATTATGTTGCATATGCAAATTTTTGTTTTTGAATTACAACGCAGCAAAATGATTGACATTGGTTCTCTTCCTTTCTTTCTCTTGGTTAACATTACAATAATACAAAGGATTTTCATATCAATTATTATAATTATTGCGATGTTGTTTGTTGATCATGATGGTTATGGAGATAAAGAGAAATATATGCACTATGGAGAATTGCTTTTATTGTTGTGCAGGCAGACACAGGTTGTAACAACCACATTCGAATCCTCTATGGATTTACGTTCTCTACAAAACTAAAACATATTAAGTCAAAACTGTCAATAATATAACTTAAGGTTATATTAAATTCATTTATTTGTACATGTGTGTATATTTAACGTTTACATGGAATATTAGAGTAATGTATGAAATTGTTTATTGGGTTTTGGATTTAAATTGAAAGTAGATTTTTTTTCAGGTTAGAAGGGATGGATGAATAGATTTGATGATGAGAGAAAAGGGTATATGTATATTTATACATAAAGAGAGAAAGGTCCAATAATGACAAGTAGAAAGAGAAAGTCATCATGGTATGTAGGTACAGTGTAGGTAGTGGGAGAGGGCTTTCTCCAAGTTCCCAACTTTACTTTCACCACCACCACTACTACCAAAATCGTCCCAAACGGAGTTTTCACAAAGTTTTTAACACATACACACACCCATATGATTTTGAGGAAGATAGAGAAACCCACACCGCATACCCGTGTAAAACAACAGCGCCCCGAAGTCATGTATTTAGCTCAAGAGAGTTCAGCTTGGTTCATTTTGTTAAAAGTATGAATGTAAGCTGAACCCTTCACGTGTTCACATTCTCTATAACAAAACATTCTAAAAAAAACCATACACGGAAAAGCTCGTTGAAATGCCATACCGGTACCGTGGTACTGGTTTACTTGTGTGGATGTAAAAAGACCGATTAGACTTTTTATTTCTTTAGTATGCCTTGAGAATGAACTGCAAACTATGTTCAATTATACTTCGAATGTTATGCCAATCAATTCAAAGAATAATGTTTAATGTGCTATGGAAGTTGTTTCTTTTAGAATTCATGTAATTAATAATCCTTGCTATAAAAGCTTTTACGAATTAGTTATTTTTGGCAGTATTTTCCTTTTCAATCAAAATTAAATCTATAATTTAAAAGGTTTTAAATTAGTTTTTATTTAATTATCTTAAGCTGCCTTATAAAACAAAGTAAATCCAATGCAGGAAACTTTATGATTTGACTATTTTTTTAAGTACACTTTTTTCCAAAAATAAATAAATAGCTATATACAAATAAAGGGATTAAGGGTTCTAAGGGTTTTTGCAATGACACATCTGTCATATTGTATAAAACGTGTACTTTCTCTCCCTTGCAACTTTCACCCATTTGAATATTATATTTTATATATATTATTTAGAGAGAGAGAGCTGTTCCTTTTCTCTCACATTTCATTTCCAGAGGGCTTTTATTTTTACACCGGATTTTCTTATTGTGTACAAACTTTGTAAACACATCGATCTCAAAGGACATCCTGGATTATTTTGTTCCTCATACAAGTTCTGGATTAGTCTTCTTATAATGCTATTCTTTAAATTACTGTTTACTTTTTATATACCAAATAAAATAATAAAATATTACAACTGTGGAAATGTGCAGAATACTAATAATACTACTGTTTTCTTTTATTTGTGTAATAAAAACCAATAAAGGTATGATAAATTTATATTTATTATTCATTCTGATACTTAAAGTTGTACTTTTTCATTTCTTATCTTTAATTCATTTAATAAACGCATATTTTAAAATCCCTCAAATCTTTTACAATATAGTTGCAATCAAACTTTGTACTTTAATATTGTTGAAATCTCGGTTGTTTGTGTAACTGAAAACTTTCTATCCACAGAGTTTATCGTTTATTCAAAA
Source organism: Isotoma viridis (assembly GCA_034696425.1). NCBI lineage: Eukaryota > Metazoa > Arthropoda > Collembola > Entomobryomorpha > Isotomidae > Isotoma > Isotoma viridis. Next base: position 3,325 of record JAQGAA010003949.1, read on the forward strand.
CTTCTCAAAAACAAGGAATTAAAATTATATAGTTTTAACCACGAATTATAGTACAATATTGAGCCTTAATATTATATAGCATATTGAGGACTATGAGGAGCCCTAATGTTACTTTTACAGCATAGCATGGGGTTATATTATATGGTTTTCATAATTTTGCAAAGTTTCAATGTCAAATCACCTAAACAAAATACTTGAATGTAGTAAATATTTTGATGTAGATTAGGGTAACGAAGTTTGTAGGAAGGTAAAATGTCAAAGATATGCAAAACCAAAGCAAATACAAAAAGGTAAAGGCAAACCAAATAAGTATGAAAGGAATATTATGGGAAGTTGTTTATTACAAACTTATTTAAAGCAAAATTACAACTTTACCACTACTACTGCTACTACATAGTTTAAACCATGGTTGATTAAAACTGTAGGTATTCCCTAATTTCCCCCGTCCCTAATAAAAATACTGTAATATTTAAACCTATTACAACGACTTGTTCATCAAGTGGTTTTCTCTAATAGTTCATCCTTTCTAAATTGGTCAGAAGAAATCGTTATTTAAAACTTGACCAACTATTTGCAAAGAGGTAAAAAATATGCATTAAAATCATTTAAGACTGCATTGACTGTAGGTCGTATAAGAAATTAAATTTTTACCCAAGTTAATTACTTATAATCTTTTATAAAGATTTTAGAAAAGAAACTGGCTGAAAGTAATTATTGAAGAGTTGAGTGAGTCATTTAAATTATTTCATAAGGCAGAATTAATTTAATAATTTATTTTTAAATTTTTGTCTGGTAAACCTTAGTAAGTGGGGTACAAATATATACGTCAATTGTCGTCAATGCATCTATACTTTTGATTTACAGCAAAGAAAAAGAAAAAAGGTAGAGTTTATAAAAGAAGTTATGAAATATGCTATAAATAAATAGGTAGGTCATAGTTCTCAGTATTTAGAATTATATAAGGGACTTGTGGCTATGTTACTCAGAATTTTCATTTGTCCTTTAATTTAAATCTGGCCTAGATTTTACAAATTGATATTTAAAATAAATGATATTGTTCACTCAACACTAGAAATCCTTTGAACTTTTAAATATTGCTTTTTGTAATAATAAGCATAAAGGAAAGAAAGAGCTTAAAAATTATGAAATAGTTGATATTGTTGTAAGTTTTTAGAGCGTGCTAATTTTTTAACCGAGTTATTTTTCTCACTCATATAGATTTTTGGGTAATAATGTTTCAAAGTGGGATTGAATGTTCTTTGATCTTTACTTTTCAATAATGCAATTTTGATTTGAGTTATAAAGAATGAATGATATTGCATTTGATTGGTTTCGGTAGATAGTTGGAATTTCATAATTTTGTTGTTTTTATAGATATTTTCCTCATTTGATGATAGTACCCAACCTCAAGTACTCTGTTCATATGTACAATTGGAAAACGATCGCAATTAGGCAACTCTAACTGCCGAAGGAGCCTCGAATTTAAAAATCTTAGATTTATCTTATTCTACGCCGCACAATTATGTTTAGTTTTGAGGATAAGAAAATTTCAAGCGAAAGAGGGATGCATGAGGTGCTAAACATAATTGACAAAGATTGGAGTTCATCCAATTCGCCATCCTCAGAATTGGACGCTCCAATTGCAGCGATTCGACCATCTTCACAAATTATGCTTTCACAAATGCTCAATCCGATTAAAGTAATTCCTACTGATAGCGGCCTTCCAAGGTACATACACAGTAAAATTTCATTGGAAATTGGAAAGCCTGTAGTCACCGAATCATCATTGTATACAGTATTGTTTTCTTGAATTGGAGCATAATAAATGCAAATTACTGATGAGGCGAGTTCCAATCTCCAATACGTCCATAGGTTGGTTCCTCAAACAAAACTTGAATTATAAAATCTAATATCTAATTCTAGAGATTGGAGGGGCCTTGCAGAACTTGCTGGATTACCATCAGAAACAATTTCATTCCTTGAATCGAAAGATGATCCAACTTATGAATTGATAAGAGTTTGGTGTCAATCCCAAGACTCCAGATGTAAGCATATGAGTGACCTCAAAGCTTTCTTAGGCGTAATAGATCGCTTTGATGTTGTTGACGATGTGGCATCATTATTAGGTGAGCTGTCTAGTCTAACCCTAATTACTCTATCCTGCTTTATATAATAGCTTAGTTAAAGCTTTGTATGATTTTTAACTGTATGAATCTTATCTAATGTAATCCCGTTTTATAACTTAGTTAGTGATGCTGTGACGTATCAAGAAAAAGTAAAAAGTGGGATTTCTATACGAGATTCAGCTCAAGTTTCTGCGTTGGATTCTTCTGTAGAAAGAAATATTTTAACTGTTGGTAAGCCATTTGGTTCTTTGGACTTCTAATTTTAAAGGTTTTTTATGACAATTCAATAACATTTTATCAATTTGGCTTTTACAGAGGATAGTGAACGAATTCATCAAGGCCTGCCTTTAACTAGATATGATGCATTTATTTTACATTCAGAGGATGATTCCGATTTCGCTAGTCAAGTAGTGGATAAGCTGGAAAATGAGTATGGACTTAAGGTAGAGAGATAACCCTATGTATTGTCCATTTGGATTATTAGCAATTTTTGAATTATTTTTTAGTTGAACCGTTTCAATGCGTTGAATGAAGTAATGGTGCGGCTGCCTGTCTAGAGTTTGATTAACCAAATAATTTATTTCATTTGTTTTCTTTTTTGCTTATTCCTTGATTATTCAGCTATGTGTGAAGGACCGAGATTTGCTCCCTGGTATTATGTTTGAACACGAAGTGATTGGTAGACTTATTGAAGAAAGATGCAATCGTTTTTTGGTTATATTCTCACCCAGCTTTCTTGAAAGCAGGGCAAATCAGTTCCTTGTTTCATATGCTCAAGCGTCGGCATTAGGTTTGTTTTAGTTTTCTTATTTTTATGATTTAACTGCTTTTATAACAAATTATCTATCATTTTAATCTTTTACCAAACGACGACTTAAAGTTGATCAACATGTAAATTTTACAACCGAATTCCAATTTATTTTAGAATCCCGTGTTCGCAAGATAGTTCCATGCATATATAAAAAATGCGAACTACCACCAAGTGTTCGATATTCATTTTCCATTGTATACAACCGGTCTGGAAAACTGTGGAACTTTTGGGACAAACTCAGTCAGTCTTTACGTCCAGCTTCAACAACAGTGCCTATAACCAAAGTAGCAGATAATTCTCAAAGCATGTCGCTCAACCAAACAGAATCTTTGTCCAAGTTTAACTCGGTGCAAGGTTTGTTTATTTCTAATTATAAACGAAACCGGTCATCATTTTTATATAGGCATGGAATGTAAATTTTAATTGATAAGAAATAAAATAGAATTTAACTATTTCAGATTCTTCAAACTACTGGGACGCAGAAAAACCATTGTTTCAACCGAAATTATCAACTTACTCATTAGATTCAGAGGTTTCCAATGGAGTTTATAGCAATTCGACTGACGCAGATGACACTCTCTCGATCCGATCTGATGCTCACCTTATATCTTCTAAAAGCAATAGTAGCACTCAAGGAGAATCTAAAAGCTCAAAATGGTACAAAAAGATAATGAGTCCTATGAAGAAAAAACGAGACAAGGAAGGATCCCAACTAACGCAGAAAGTTCCCGCAGAGTAATTTGATCCGAGAAAACATGAAAGGATTATTGTGCAATTGTGTTTTAACTAATGATGTCGTATTATGTTTTAAATTTTTCATGATATTTTTTCCTAAGGAAATATATACCCTTCGACATGTACTTTTAAAACAAGACAATGAAATGTTCAAACGTAGTAGACCAGAATTTGTTTTTATTTCAGTTTTCTACAATTTGAGTCACTTTCAGTTGGATTTATTTTGTTTAAAACTATATCTATCACGCAAATTAGCGGCACCATCTTGTAAATTTGTATAGTTAAATACGAAGCCAACTTTTTCCCCACTGGACACGAGTTTCAGTTTGGTTTACTTTTACAACCACGATGAATAAATCTAATTAGGTACTTTGTATAATTTTAACCAGCTACAATACATGTTTGAGTCGATCCAGCAATTCATTTACTGACCTTCTCTATGGTACAGTCATCGTATAAAATTTATAGTATTTTGCACAATCTAAAATAACATGAAATTTAATGTACAATGAGTTTAAATGAGCGCAGCTACGCACTAGAATTTATAAGTCCGACTGACATAATAGCTAACGATATTTTTGGGTGTAGTATCCATTTTGTACAACTACCGAGAGACCGAGACGCATGAAAACGGCGAGTTTCACTTTCTCCGCTTTTCTGATTTACACAAGATAATTTTCATTTTCTATAATTGCGATATTTTTAAATGCATGCTTGAAATAGAGTCGCTAGTAAGAGAGTAAGACCTTTTGTTAAGTCTACATATTACGCTATATGATTTTCCCTAATATGCTTTACAATCTCATTTGGAAAACATTTAAAACACACATGACAACATGTGGCTTTTTGAAGATGCACTTCTAAATGTTACTAGTTTTCACTTCATGATATCATGATACAAAATGTATATGGCATTGCGAAGTACAATCTACATTAAAAATTACTGGGCAAATAAACGAAAATAATAGCTACATTTTGTGTTATGGCATGACTAGATAAAATTAACATTTTCAAAGAAATTAAACGCTCATACAAAGTAACTACCTGATTATCTTACAAGAGGTTGAAGTAGAATAAACCACTATTAATTAGCTAATTATTATTACTCTTGTGATATTTAGGTGCTTGCTCCACTTTATATCCCACCCCGTATGTACCCACCCCATCACTACATTCCCGTAAGTAGAATTAAATAAATACAAAATGTAAACTAAATTTTTAAATCTGAACTCAAAAACAAAGATTTTGTATGTTGTATAGAATATTAATATTACCCTTTGCAGTTCATATTTTCAATAACTGAATTACTTTGAACTTTTTCAGCTTGGTTTTCGGGAGCTAATATGGGGCCAAGGGGGATCGGATAGGGGGAAAATATTTGTAAATCTGAAATGCATATACATTTAATTGATACAAAAGGCCAACCTTAAATATGATTATTGTCTGCACGTTTGCGTAAATTAATAAGCTTCTACGGCGAAAAATTAGCATTTGATTGCAAAATTGCAGCCTTCCATAATCATAATAGTTTATACTATACTAAAATCACTAAAACCGTGTTGGTTGGCAGTTTTTGAGCCCGGAAAAACATTTCTAAATACCTTTTGCGCCCGGATACTTTTCACTTTGCCCAGATAGAAAATGTACTATCCCAGGTGAGAAAGTTTACCTTCACTTTTTTACAGCTTAGCATACAAACTTAGATATCGGAATGAAATACACAATAAGCATAAATCTTCAAGTAGTTTTTTAAAAAAATTAGAAAGAAAAATTAGAGCTCTACTCTTTGTAGAGCTTTCAGATTTCCTAGTTCCTTATTTAAATACCTAAGCTATGTTTTTACAAATTGAATTGTTCAGTTTCTTTTTGATCCTGATTCAGTCAGTCCCATCATGCATGCCATCCAGTTTGTAAAAGTATCTCAGAAGAAGAACTTGGTGCCACAATCGTGGTACAAAGTTCTGCTTGTGAGCTCTTAAAAAATGCATTTAATTTTTTACGAACCAAAGGCCTATTCTTTTTCTTAGCTGCATAGCTTCATTTAAATTCGATGTAACTAATGTTGACTGTTATTTTTGTTATTTGTTTTTTCAAAGTTTTATGAAACAAAATTAAACTACTAGGTAACAACAAACATTAATACTACCTTTCATGGGCCCCTAAACTACTTTTGCATCTTTTATTCGAGTGCAAAGGCTGTGTATGCATCTTTTCATCCGGGCACAGCTTTTGTTTGGGCACAGCTTTTTTTCCAGGCTCAAACACTACCACTACCTTGAAATGTTTAGGACATCTTGTATGAAAATCAATTAGCTCCTACATAGTAGCAGACAATTGACCTATGTGTGAATAATAATATCGACTCAGGGAAGACTTAGAGCTTGAAAGGTACTTAACTGAGTATGGGATTTGATATTTGAATTTTAAATTTCAGAAATCTAATTTTGCCATACATCCTAAATGCATCCAAATTTTTTTGAACTCGGTTGGAAACCTAGCCGACTAATTGAAAAATTAAGGCTATCTCTTATCTGCTAGTAAATATCTTACATGAATACAGATACAGGCATACATTCTAGTTATTTTTGCATTAATTATACAATAGTGTATTTTTACATTGACTGTTAGCTATGGAATCACAATATTGATTACAAACTAGTTTTTTTCTGACGATTTGATACAAAAATTTCAATGGAATCTACGTTTCTTTTGCTCCTTTTGATTACATATTATTATTACATATTAGGAAACTATGGTGCTTCATTTTGGCTTGATACTACTTTTCTCTACCATCTAACCGAACTGCGATAATCTTCCCTGACGCTTAACCGTTTAATAGATTCGTACCCTAGAATTATGAACATACTAAAAACGCCCGACTGAAACATCCGAGCAGATAGTCCTTTGGTAAAAACCCGCACTCCTTCATCATGCCACAACATTGAAAATGTTTTCGGAAACGATGGCAGTCGTTGTACCTGGAAATCACAGACAATTTTTCGTTTATTTGAAATCCAGATTTCCATATTCTACAAACTGTAGATACATATATTTATGATAGAGAATGTTATTTTTAACACTAACCTGTAGTCGTGCCCGACACACATCCAGAGGATTTGTGATGATTGTGGTCGTCCAGCCTCCTAGCATTGCAG
>JAQGAA010003950.1:0-10148 GCA_034696425.1 Isotoma viridis
CAAAGATTTAAAACATTTGCCAGTTTGTAGAAGTACAAGAAAGATGATAATCAATAAATCAATTAAGATAAGATAATATTAATTAATGGAGTAGGTATAATTTATTAATGGAGATTTATTTTCTTAATTAAAAAATATTTAAGAATCCTATAAAGGAAAAAAGATTTCCAAAAAATATTTTGTATTATTTTCATCAGAATTGAAATTATTTATTGTGAATTGTGAATACGATTTGCTAACTGAACAATATTTTTTGCTTGAAGGACCAAAGGCATGTCAATCATGCTACCTCGGAAATTAAACGCACCCTGAAAACAAGACAAAAGCTTAATAAAATTTTTCGCATAATTTGAAATAAATATATATTCGAATAATTTTTAAACTTTAACCTTTCCAGATTGTTGATGTTTCTCAAAATCTTTGATGAGCTCACGTGCCCAGTCTATTTTCTCTTGAGAGGGAGTAAAAGCCTCTTGACAATGGGATACTTGACCAGGGTGAATTATTTGTTTTCCTGTGAACCCCATTTGAGCCCCTTCCATCGATTGCTTTTTCAGCCCTTCACTGTCTATAAAAGATATTAATATACAAATATGAATATCCAAATACACTGATGATTCACAATTTTTAGGAAGTATTTAGATAAATGACCTTTATAGTCAATATAGACTACATCAATCGCTTGGAGTTTAAATGCTTTAGCTACCATAACAAGGTACTGACGAGCGTAAAGAAGTTCATGCGCTTCTTTGGTTCGGGTGGCTCCTGAAATTTTAAAAAAATCAAGTTTTTTGGAATTAAATATGTTTAGGTTGATTTTTAAGCGTTGAAGAACGTCATTTAAGAACAGCCAGCTTTGAATTTGCATACCAATATCAGCACAATAGTCATCCGAGCCGAAGACAAGGGCGTCAGGAACAAAGGCCGACGTTATTGAAAGATCCCAAGCAGTTTGACATATCTGAGGAAGGTTCATCATCGCTTGGGCCGATTCGATGAAAATAATTAGATTTATCTTCGACTGCGACAACTCTTGTACACGACGATTTCCCAAGATTTTCGAGGAATTCTCTGCAAACTAAAATACCTGTAATGTTTAGAGTTTAGAATTTTTACAAAATAATGAGGAGAATTAGAGGTTTCTACCCATTTTAGTTGCTGAACGGAGTCAACTTTAGGGAGATGAATGGAACTAGGGAGATTTGATGTGGATAAGATGCTTTCCAAATCATCTTGACAAAGACCACTGTCAACAGAATTAATTCGAACTGTACATTCTGATTTGCCAAAATTAATTGATTTCGAGTCTAGGACTTTTAGAATGTTTTTTCTTGCTTCTTCCTGTAAATTTAAACAAAGGGTATTTTATAGCCTTAAAGCAAAAATGATTAAATGTAATGCATTTAAGTGATCTGACCTTTTTATTAATAGCTACTCCATCCTCACAATCGAGAACAACACAGTCTGCGCCTAATGAAGGGATTTTAGCAATTTTTCTATCATCATTACCAGGCACGTACATAACTGCCCTTCTGGGAATGTAATCCTTTCTCTGAATTCAATAAAACACATAATGTGAACAAAACCTTTACAAAAAGATTATTATAAATTAATTAAAAAATAAGAGGCAAAAATTGTAAAAAAAAACTTGTACAAAAATTAATATATTAGAGATTTTACAGGTGTTTTAGTGTAAACTTACAAGAATTGGAGTAGCTGTGGAAAATTGTTTACACCTGAACTGCCATATAGTAGTACATGCTTTCTTTAAGGCCTGCATTTTGAAAATAGATTGCCCTGCCCCTGCCTGATAATGCAAATAATTAACAAATGATTAGTAAGAACTTAAAGAACAAAAATAAACATTAATATAATACCAATGAGACTAAAACCCATAATTAAAAATACAATGCCCCCACTATTTAAGCAAATTAAAAAAATTAAAAAGTTTCAAAGTTAGTTTAACTTTAATTTTTAGATTAGATTAGATTAGATAGATTTATTGATTCAGATTGATGCGGCCCGTAGGTAGCCCTTACAATCAAAATAATTACTTAAATTATTAAAAAGTGTTGAACTTTATACTTTAATTTTTAATGATTTAAGAATAAGAAAAATAAATGCATTTCATATAATAATGAAATTAAGGCTGAGATCGGAAATTATTTAAAATGATGCTGAATTTTGCAATAGTAGGGCTACCATCGGGTTTGGGAGTATAATTTATTAATAGTAAATTAAATAACACGTTAATTACCAGAAGATAAACGAAATCAATTCAAATTCTTAAATGATATATTTTACATAATATTACAAGGAATATTTAAATTCTACTTAACTATTAAATTAATTCTTCATCGTAAATCGTATCGTAACTTCTACTAGATAAATGGGTTATCGTGTAATTCTAGTCTCGAATTCTGGTTTACATTTAAATAAAAATATTTAATAAATTTTTAATACTAGTTTTATAGTACATTTAATTCGATAAATCAAAAATTAAAAAATACACTAGATATACAATTTTGTTGATTCATTCATATTAATAATACCATAATAAATCATAAACAGAATGCCCAGGCAGGTGGGGAAATTATGAAATAAATTTTGGATTTAATTTTTTTTAAAACTTAAGAAGTAAAAAAGCCCAATAAACTAGAACAAAAACCCCTGATTCTTGAGAACCCTCCCTAGCCACCCTAGCCTAAAAAAATGAAAAAAGCCCAAGAGACAATGGGTAAATGGCTAAATTCTGCCCTTCGTGTTGAGGCCAAGGGGAGGGAAATTCAAAATAGTACTTTGAGCATTCTTTCAGAAGGATTAAAAAGTGTAACAATAAAAAGTAGTGATTTGAAATCTTTCTCTGAATAAATCGTAATTGTTAAACAATGGAGACAATAATAGAACAACAAAGACGATACCATGAAGAAAGAGAGCGATGTGTGGACACAATGGTCAAGGAACTTGTACACAAAAAAAGTTCGGTAAGTTTTTACCTTTTTTAACACTTTATGGACTTTTACGTTGTACTGGTTGTACGTGGATTACAGATTACTCTGGCTTTTTGTGTTGAGTTAACCGGCTGACTGGTAGCGAGCGGGATCTCAAGCTCATTCCTGTCATAATTTAATCAATCCTAAATCCTAACTCATCGCATCACCTTTGACCTTTCACTTTCAAAATTTTAATTCCTTCCCATTTTCATATTTCTTGAAAAAAAGTAAATATGAAGTATATCTCGTGTGTATTCTGTGTATCAATTCACAATCCATCTGCCATCAGAATCTTGAATCAACAGCACTCCTCATACCTCATGTCATGTCCTCAACCCTTGACCCCGTGTCAAAATTTCAAACGTCTGAACGTCGCTTCCGGTCTAATCAGCTCGTCGCTTGATGCTGGCTGACTGACTAAGACAAAACATGGAACCTGAAACAGCTTAAAAAAAGAGCATTGCGTTTGACTTGGGATTTCAATTACTTTTCTTGCAATATTTAATGTTTGTATTGTATGTTGTTATATTTATTTATTTGTCTATTGTTTGTTTTTGCAGCATCGTGACCACATAAATTCGGAACACCGGGTGAAAATGCTCCTTGATGTAAGATTTACCAAATCATTGTTTTCTATTTCTATTATGTTTAAAAATGAACATAATTTATTAAAATATCGAATTATTTACTACACAGCGCTACATGGAATGCACAGGAGGACTAACAGATCTCTACGAAGATAAAGATAGTCAACGAAAGCAAGAAATCCAAGCACTATCCGGTCCAAATGAATTTGTTGAATTTTACAACAGACTCAAAGTCATCAAAGAATTTTATAGAAAACATCCCAACGAAGTTTCTGTCCCGATGTCAATTGAATTTGAAGAATATTCTAAAATGAGAGAGTCTAACGCAGAAGAGTATATGAACTTGGTTGAATTCACTGATGAAGAGGGTTATGGAAAATACTTGGATTTGCATGAACATTACGAAAAGTACTTGAACCTTAAGGGGGTTGATAGGGTGGACTATATCTCTTATTTGGATCGATTCGACAGACTCTTTGATGTGTCGAAGGAACGAAAGGGTGCGGATTATCGGAAATACCTTGAGAAACTTTTTGAATATTTGTACGACTTCCTTGTAAGGATTAAGCCTCTTACAAATTTCGATGCGGTTTTGGCTGATGTTCATAAAGAATTTTTGGTTCAATGGGAAGCTGGACAGTTTCCTGGGTGGCCTGTAAGTTCTTCTTACTTTTACTTTTAAGGTTAAAATTTAACTCTTTCAGATTTTTACTGGAAATTGTTTTTTTTTAATTACAGAAGGAGACTCATACTGGAGCGTTGGCTCATACAGGAGCTCATTTAGACTTGTCTGCATTTTCAGCTTGGGAGGAGCTTGCCACTTTGGGTTTAGATCGATTGAAATCTGCTCTTATGGCTTTGGGACTAAAGTGTGGAGGGTAGGTTTCATTTTGTTCATAAAATTAATTTTTAGTTAGTGGCTTGTTACTGGAAATTAGTAATTGATACCAATTAATGACTACTGATTTGAATTTCAGAACTCTGGAAGAGAGGGCTCAGCGACTGTTTAGTACAAAAGGAAAATCTCTTGAGGAAATTGACCCAACACTTTTTACAAAGACGAAAGGTAGTAAAAATAACAAGAAGGAAAATGACGCTGAAAAGCATAAGGATTTAGCTAGCTTGGAAGCACAGGTTTATCGGTGAGTGGGGCATTAAAGCGAGCTTTAAATTAATAATGATCCTTTGTTTGATATTTGTTTTCAATATTAAAAAACAGATTTGCAGAATTGCTTTCCGAGCAGAGATCAGCTACAAAAGAGAATGTTACTCGTAAACAAGCGAGATCAGCAGGAGAAAAAGAAGATTCAGATGAAGAAGATCAAGGTAGTGAATCTGATGACGATGATGATGATGACATTCCCTACAATCCTAAAAATCTACCTCTTGGCTGGGATGGAAAGGTCGAGCTCAATTTCAAAACAGTTTTTACATTTCTTAAAATAAATTTATTTGAATTTAAAAAAAAACTAATTAAATTACTTTCTTTTTTTAAACTCTAGCCGATTCCTTACTGGCTGTACAAGTTGCATGGTCTCAATATAAGTTACAATTGTGAAATCTGTGGAAACTTTACGTATAAAGGACCGAAGGCTTTTCAACGACATTTTGCTGTAAGGATTCACACATACTTTTTGCAAAAACTTTTAAAGTTCCAATTCAAAGCTTATTCACTGTTTATATAATTGTAGGAATGGCGACACGCCCACGGGATGAGATGTTTAGGGATTCCAAATACAGCTCATTTTGCCAACGTTACTCAGATTGAAGATGCCCTTGCATGTAAGTTCATTGAAAACTTAATTCATTTTTTTAAATAAAATAACTCCCTTTTAAAAATATCTTGTTAACGTATCTTTCAGTATGGGATAAAATAAAGAATCAAAAAACAGCAGAAAGATGGCAACCAGAAGTTGAAGAAGAATTTGAAGATTCGATGGGCAATGTTGTCAATAAGAAAACTTACGAAGATCTTAAACGACAAGGATTGCTTTAAAAAATGAATGTTTTCAAGCGTCCTTTCTTTGTGTTTTCTGCTTCTAATGGCTTCAAAAATTTTGTTTGCTTTTGTACTTAATTTTTAGAACTAATTAAGATTAAGACATAACATTATTTGCAATTTTGCAACAGTACGTTTTTTGTATGATTTAAAAAAGACTATTTGAGACTTGAGACATGTATAAAAAGTAAAAACATGCATGTTAATGTTAAAAGCACTTTGTTTTTAATATTCAGTGTTGAAAATGAGTTTAAGAAATACAATATATTAAACAAAGAGTCATTAACTAAAAATTGTCTAATTATTGTTGCTTAACATTCTTATTTCGAGAATCTATTGGTTAAATTAAATACATCAACGATAATTAATTAATTACATATATAATTGCATAAAGTATGTTTTATGTTTTATCAAGTCATCATCATAATGATATAAATAAGATCAATGGCATTTTGAAACCCTTACCTCTCTTCCTCTACCGCTATTTTAATTTTACCTCCAGCACAATTTACAATTTTTGAATATTGTGAACATTCTGAATATATTTAAAGTAATTCTTAATAGGTTTAGTTCTAGCTCTTCCGTTTCGAAGACTTGGAGAAAGAAAAAAAATTGTTTATTCTTAAGTCAACCTGCCTACCTTTTTCCTTTTTAAAGCATTCACATTTTTTACAGCTTTACTCTGGCCAATGGCCATTCATAGAAAAAGGCCCCTCTCTTGCAAGGAAATAATATGCATGTTTAAGGGTTTGCTGATTATAAGGTGTCAAGACTTTATCCGTCTTAAAACGATTATAATTTATACACAAAAAAACACAAAAACCGACTGGCCCATTTACACAGAATTTTCTGTCTGTGCTGTTTTTTCTTGTAGAAAACGGAAGAGCTAGCCTCCTGCGGCGGCCTAATGACATTTACATATGTAAAAATGATAAATATTTTTCACAGGTAATTACAAAAAGTTATTTTTGCATAAAAATATGCACAATCTTACAAAGATAAAGTAACTGGCTGCTTTGATTAAAGAAACTCAATGAGTCAACTAAGAGCACTTAAGAGTTAACTAAAATCTGTATTAGCTTCAACTTTACAATAATAATCTTAACTTAATAATAATAAAAAATTCGAAAATATAAAGTCATGAAAGATTCTTCCGGATATTTTGTAAAGGATGGATGTATAAGTAAGATGTTAAACTTTCCTCCAGCAGTAGAATACTTCAAGGGGTTTGTTAAAACGCCAGTATTTATCACAAATCTGTCCAAGCGTTAGTCCGCTAGGAATTTTTATGAAATTTCCATTGGGCGCAATCCAAATTGTGCAATTGAGTTCTTCTGTTTCTCCTGTTTCAGAATCAAGGGCTAACCGCATGCCCAAGTATTTCCTTAGGTGGTCCACCTATTCATAAAAATACAGCGAATTAGTTTTAGACTGATTTTTATAACTAGAATTTGATAGATTTAAATATTTTTGAGTGAAGTTTTACGGTTGCATTGGCAGAAGTTTTGATAAACCGAGTCTGCAGCTGCTCAGGAGGAAGAGATGAAGGAACAGTTGTTGTAGGGGGTGTGGGTGCCATATCTGGATGAGGTTTGAACACTAATTCCACTTCTGTAACTTCATCTGCAATAATGCAAAAAAAAATTTAAAATTATTTAAATGATTTAAAAATTAAAATACTAAAATAAAATGAGAATTAGTAACACGATTTATGAACGTACACTCACCAGAGGTATTAGAGGAGTTGTCCCCTCCAATAGAATCCGTTCTACTAACAGTTTTAGCAGGAGGAGGAGGTAATTGTGCACTACTAGGACCCGGAACTGCTCCTCCACCCACTCCATTGGTCGAGCCTGGAACCCCTCCAGCTCCTGAAGGAGCAACAGGAGGTGCACTGCTTCCCTCAAGACTTCCAACTCCAGTGTGGCTTGCAGTTGGTTCTGAAGGGCCACCTGTAGGACCGGGGCCTCCTCCTCCTGCAGCTGTTAATGTAGGCTGGGTTGAAGTACCTGTTGCTGTTGTTGGGGGTGTTGCTGTAGCTGTGGCTCCAGTTCCAGGAGTAGTTATTACTGTTCCATTGTCCCCTTCTACATTGTTTCCATCTGCGCCACCGGGAGTTTGACCTTGCTTTTGAGGCTTTAATATTTTTCGGTGTTTTTCTTGTGCTTTCATTCCTTCTTCAATGGATGTGGCAAGGGCTAGTTGGTTGTGAGATTTTGAAAGTCGGGCCATTGCTTTTTGTTGTTGGGCTTCGTATTCATCTCTGAAAGGTTTATGATTGAAAATTAAATTATGGTTGGACTTGGAAATTGTATAATTATACTTTGTTGAATTGAAATTATTTTGCAGATTGTCATAAAAAGTCCATTGCATTGCATATATCAAAGGATAACCAGTTATTTCAACTTTTAAACACAGCAACGGCTGGAATAAGACCATCAAAGAAGATTTGAATACCTTGAAGGATATATTTTAGAGATCAACATGTCAAAATTCGGATCCCGTCGTAAGGAACGTTTAGACACAAGCTTTTTTCTGCATGTCGGACATTCTTTATTTCCGGACCTCAGAGCTGTGATAATGCATTCGGCACAAAATCTGTGAAGACACTCTGAAAAGACAACGAAAACGGTAATAAAAGTTAAGAATTTCCTTGACAAGCTATTGCTAGGTAGAGTGGTAATTGTAAGAATATATTTAGGTAATGTCAATGTGGTGGACATTTACAAACAAAAATGTGAAAGGTTACCTTTAGTAGTCATCGTCTCATGAAGCATGTCAAGACATATAGGACACATGAGTTCGGAATGAAGGGCTCTGGGTGAAACTGCAATTTCACTTGCGTCTGTAATCGCATCTTGGGGTGTTCGATGTAATTCATAATCACTTAACTCCCATGTCTTGTTAGAGCCAACTGCTGCTGCAGCTGGTGTAGCTCCACCACCTCCTGTCGCTGCGTTTGCTCCACTTCCAGCATTTGCAGTTGGGGTTGCTGCCGACTATAATTTAAAAAGGAATGCAAAAATCCAATTACTTTACAAATTCAAACTTTAAAAATTTTAATGCATTCATTGCACATTGTAATTGAGTTAGTTCGTAACTTCGTAGTCCTGAAAGAGTAAGCAAAAGTCAAAAGTGAAACTGAAAAGGCTTGACTCAATTTGCAATTAATTAACTTACCCCAGCCATTGGCATCGTAATTATGGCTGAATTCAGAATTATATAATTCACAATCAATCACTTAATGTAAACAACCACGAACGAAATGTGAAATGTCAACGCATACAAGTGACAAGACACAGCCAACTAGCCAACAGTGACAGTTGACAGTGTGCAGTGCACAGTGACAGTGAACAGCACAAAACACAACAGCTTTTGTAAAGTATTTAGGCTTTTGCCACAAAATTGATTTTGCCTCAAAACAAAGTGAACTAATGATGATTTACACGTGTTTAAATCTTAATTACAATTCAAACCACACACGGTGCACGGGAATATTAATTTAATTCATAATTAATTACGAATTTAATTAATTCGCAAAATAATTCAATTCACTTTACATAGCTTTGTTATTGTGATTTTTAAAAGTACGCGGGGATTCCCTTGAAATGAGATTGATTGGCTAATACACCGTATGTTTTTATTTGGTAGAGGCGGCAAACTTTAAAATTTTTACCCAACCCTACTGCACTTGAAAATTTTTGAACTCTTCAATCTTCTTGAGATCTTTTATGTTTCTTTGTTTGTATTGCGCATTGTGCATTGTTGATTGTTGATTCATTGTTGGCAATTCACAAGTTTGTTTTCATGTGAAATAATCATAAACATTAATCCGTTCCAAAAAACATTACATTTTTGTGTTTTCAGTTGTGATCTGATATTTTTATTTCATATTTTGTATTTTGGATTTTCTTGTGAGCCGTGCGTGTGTGGTGTGCCGGTTGCCGGTTCTTGTCCATAGTCGACGGGGTCTCCTTGTGCCTTGGTGTCATCCTGTCATCGTATTCCATAACTCATTATTCATTCGTATCGTCAATCCACATTCCACAATCAATTACCCTGTGTCCTGTATCCTGTCACCCTCCTGTCTGTGACCTTTAAGCTTGAATTGAATTTGTAACAACACGGTTGACGGTCGACGAGCCAGCTGCTGACAACAACAAAAAAGTGTAAGTCCATTTCATATTACACATTAAAGTGATTTGGGATTTGGAATTTTGTGTTTTGTAGTTAGATTTAAAATTTTAACAACTATAAGAATCCAGCATCCCAGCCACTGTCAACTGTTGACTGTAACTGTCAAGGTGTAAACTGTTCACTGTTGCCAGTATATTATATTGTAATTTGTGTTCGCCTTTTTTGTCTGCTTTTTACTCTGTGTCTGGTCCTCTTGATACATGATACAATTGACAATCCCAATTATTCATCAATACTCAATATTAATATAGTTCAGATTCAGATTACATCCTTCTGAGCACTTTTGTGTCAATGTACTTTTTTACATCTGTACTTAGGAGAGTTTATTTTATAATGCCCCGAGTCTCAAATCTTATTGTTCCGACTCCGACT
>JAQGAA010003951.1:0-10146 GCA_034696425.1 Isotoma viridis
GCCTAATTAACCCGTAACATAGAAAATCTCAATCCGAATAATACCCGAAGTTAGTTGACAGTCTCTTTTTGTGATTCGCTCATTCATTCATTCATACTGGTGAACTTTGCATGCCAAATCCAAGCCATCCATATGTAATAAAATAAAATATACACCTACTCATGCTAAAACCCTAGATATACCTCTATCTGCTGCTAAGAGTCCCTCAAGATTATCTTGAAGATGGAGAGAAAAGTACATTTCTCTCCTTATCTCAAGACAAGAATCACAAAAAAGGACTTGGGAAAAATATTGCAAGCACGACTGACTCTTTCCTTCCTTCCATAATATTCTTTTTTATTCATGTCAAACTATATAGGAAAGTTAAGTATTTTATTTTAAGTATATCTTTACTATCCTATCTATATAGTCTATTATGTAACATAAATTCACAAGTGTATATTATATATATACACTTTAATAGTTTAATATTCAAGGGCTAAAGTATTCATATCTGTATATGTTCATTTTTGTGTTTACTTTTGAAACTGTGTATGGAAATGGGAAACGAATTCAATGGGAAATTTTCGATAATAAGTGTTTTAGAATTTAAAAACCAATATGTTTTGAAGAATTAAGCTGGTTTTACAAAAACAATTTTTTAAATTAAAGTTACAGCAAAGTAAAATTGAAAATAATCAATAATTTGCAAGAATTTTCAATCTAAACTTTATTTGCCTTTTGAAAATTTACAAATTTTGGATTTTTGGGCTCATGGATTTGGATTTTCAAACCCGAAATTTTACATTTAATGAAAATTTGTATGAAAATTCGAAAATTTATGTTTTGGAGGTGTACGCTTGATTTTTTAATCAGTTTTTTATTAACTAAAGTTGCAGTAAAGTGATTGGGAAAAATTAATAATTTGCAAGAATTTCCAGTGATATTTTCTTTCTTTCTTTCTCAAAATTTACAGATTTTGGATTTTTCGGCTCATGGATTTGGATTTTCAAGCCCGAATTTTTAAATTCAATGAATATAAAATTTTGAAATAACATACAGATTCGAATCCAGCGAATCAACAATTGAAATATATCTTGCTAAACACAGGGATGAGTTTAACTTCGAAACCCTAATGATATACTTATATATACAAACACACACATAATACACGTAGAGTCAATAGAATTTAATTTGATTAAAATCATCGTGATTAGCAAATTCTACTCAGAAACAAAATTCCATACTACTACTAACTATATCCCTACTACTACCACCACCACCACTGAATAAACTTTTATATAAACAAACTCGTGTTTCTTCTTATACAACAAATACAAATTCCATAGTCATCTCATACGATATAAAAGGTACCAAAATTACTACCAACCAAGTGTACCAAAGAGAGAGTCCTATACACACGACAGTGTCACGATCAACAGTATATACAAAGTATTATTATTCTCTGTCTTTTAAGTCTCCTTTTGTCTCAAACTTCTATCTAAATTACATCGATCTAACTTTCCCTCATGTATATAAAGCCTTCCTCTGGGTTTTTATAAAGGTAATTACCGATATGTATTATATTATTGTTATAAGAGTGTCCATGTACGAGCATCATCTTCCTTTCTTCTACTTTCTGCCTTTGAAACTTTTGAACCATTATTATTATATTATTACCATTATGTTGTTACATTGCTTATACGTGATACGCTTAAATTACCCTAGAACAATAAGGGAATGACAGGGATGACTGTCATGATCATTGATAATTGGGCAACTTTGTTCGTGCATGATTGAACAATAAATACTGATATGTAAATTATTAAAACAATCAATAGTCATTCTCTCTTTATACTCTTTGTGTTTACCTTTGCTCATTTTCTGGGGTGTTTATAAATACAAGAGACAAATTGCTTATGCATTTGGGGGAAAAGGTCGAAGGGACGAAGGGAATCCTTTTGCCCTTTGTCCTCCCAATTGGTCCAATCCTTGCCCTCTGACCCTTGACCCCTTGTGTTTGTGTAATTTCGAGATTCCACGGCAAAAAGCTTAACTTTAATTCATAAAAATCGAAAAACTCAGTTTATGAAACCTTCCCATATTATAACTATAAGCTAAATAATTCATTTTTTGTTCAAATTTTGATTTCAAATTCCAACCTGCTATTTATATACACCTAGTCCTCTCTATTATACGATCCCTTCTCAATTTCAAAAGTTTATAAAAAACAGTAACAAAAAAATCACCCTTTTTATAAATTTAATGCCAAGCAAGCGGGCGTGAGTAATTATGGGATTTTATGCCAATTCATTCTCTCTTTGTAATGCTTTGAAAACTTTGGATTATTTTATTCAAAGAAATTATACAAAAAAATGTTTAAAAGACACACACACTAGTGGTGATGGTGGTGGTGGTAGAATGAATACAAGGAAAAAAACATTTCACTTCATATCTTTGATTTCTTCTTGCTTTACTTATTCTTTGTTATTAGGATTTTTTGTGTATGCATTTATTATTAGGCTTTTAATATATCCGGATATAATAATCATAATTCATGAGTCAGTTAATATCTGAGGATAATTATAATTAGAATATCCGCAGAGCTCCTAATAACATGTATTATTTATTTATGAGCTCACTTTTCATCCCATCAAATTAAACTACAGACTTACGAAGGTAAGTTTATATTTAGTCAAATTAGGAGTTTTTTTTTGTTAAGATTTAAAAAAAGATAAAAATTATAATGCATTTTTTGTATTATTCCTTTATCTACTGATTTACTATGCGGGGAACGGTTTACTTTGAAGACAGAGTAAATACCATTGTAGTTGTCAGTGTGGGGAAAAGACGAGAAATTATTTTGGGATATGATATGGGTTTCTTAAATTAGAATTTAAAATTTACCATTATGTTGTTACATTGCTTATACGTGATACGCTTAAATTACCCTAGAACAATAAGGGAATGACAGGGATGACTGTCATGATCATTGATAATTGGGCAACTTTGTTCGTGCATGATTGAACAATAAATACTGATATGTAAATTATTAAAACAATCAATAGTCATTCTCTCTTTATACTCTTTGTGTTTACCTTTGCTCATTTTCTGGGGTGTTTATAAATACAAGAGACAAATTGCTTATGCATTTGGGGGAAAAGGTCGAAGGGACGAAGGGAATCCTTTTGCCCTTTGTCCTCCCAATTGGTCCAATCCTTGCCCTCTGACCCTTGACCCCTTGTGTTTGTGTAATTTCGAGATTCCACGGCAAAAAGCTTAACTTTAATTCATAAAAATCGAAAAACTCAGTTTATGAAACCTTCCCATATTATAACTATAAGCTAAATAATTCATTTTTTGTTCAAATTTTGATTTCAAATTCCAACCTGCTATTTATATACACCTAGTCCTCTCTATTATACGATCCCTTCTCAATTTCAAAAGTTTATAAAAAACAGTAACAAAAAAATCACCCTTTTTATAAATTTAATGCCAAGCAAGCGGGCGTGAGTAATTATGGGATTTTATGCCAATTCATTCTCTCTTTGTAATGCTTTGAAAACTTTGGATTATTTTATTCAAAGAAATTATACAAAAAAATGTTTAAAAGACACACACACTAGTGGTGATGGTGGTGGTGGTAGAATGAATACAAGGAAAAAAACATTTCACTTCATATCTTTGATTTCTTCTTGCTTTACTTATTCTTTGTTATTAGGATTTTTTGTGTATGCATTTATTATTAGGCTTTTAATATATCCGGATATAATAATCATAATTCATGAGTCAGTTAATATCTGAGGATAATTATAATTAGAATATCCGCAGAGCTCCTAATAACATGTATTATTTATTTATGAGCTCACTTTTCATCCCATCAAATTAAACTACAGACTTACGAAGGTAAGTTTATATTTAGTCAAATTAGGAGTTTTTTTTTGTTAAGATTTAAAAAAAGATAAAAATTATAATGCATTTTTTGTATTATTCCTTTATCTACTGATTTACTATGCGGGGAACGGTTTACTTTGAAGACAGAGTAAATACCATTGTAGTTGTCAGTGTGGGGAAAAGACGAGAAATTATTTTGGGATATGATATGGGTTTCTTAAATTAGAATTTAAAATTTGTAATTTTTAATATTTTTTCCTTGATTATAAATTTGAAAGAAAATAATTTTGCTTAATTTTAAATCAAATCTAAAAATTGGACAAGTTTGATCTTACTATTGTGAATATGTTAAAATGAATAAAACCCATTCGTGATGTAGATATGCTGGAGACGCTTTTTAATCTCTAAAATTGCAAGAAGGTATGAATAGAAAATTGTAGACTCGACAGTTGTTTAAAAAAAGTAATTAATTTTAATTTTGAAATTATTACAAAGTTAAGCAAATTCTACAGTAAAGATAATACACTATTTTACTAAAGAGTAATGCACTCACCTTTAGTTGTACGTAGTTATAACGGATGTTTGTCCTAATCTGATAAATTCACATGTGCATGTGTTTTCCAACAAATTAAATGATTAGATCAACAATCCATAATACTTCAGCTTAATTTCCAGCTACCTCACTGTTTTCAGCACAATCAATAAAAGACTTTAGGGATTTTCCTTTAACTAAAATGGAATCATATTGCTTCGCATTCCTCGTCATGCTGTTCAGGTCAAGGACAATAAAGTAAATTAAATGAATTTTTCATACTTGTTTACATGAGACAATAACAATATCTTTTATCACAAATTACGACAATTTTGTATTAATTGATAGAAAAAGCTATTTATTGGTATGACTCACCCTTTAGGGATTTTTTTGTTAGGTCTTAAGTAACGTTATTTGCACTCATTCGTTACAGCCAGAAGGTAAATGTAAATACACACTAATAAACTTATCATTGATTACGTTATCATCTTTGTTACTCAAAACATTCCATTTTTAACTCATATAACATGAAATGCTCAATTTTAATTTAATGTTGCAGTTAAACTTTATCAGAGATTGAATTATCAAGTGTTTTCAACGCATATGCTGCAGGTTAATTTAATAAGTAGGTTCTCATTTTGATTCAATGAGACGATTCTCTTGTAAAAAAGCTGTTTTTTTAACTTGAAAGCTATCCCAGTTTTACTTTCATAAAGTATTCTTTTTTTAATATTATTAGATATACATCCAGAAAGACTTAATATACTTAAAATATAAATTTATTACTAATGTCCTGATTGAGTTGTTTTTACCAAAATCTGTTTTAAAAAACTGTATATCTGTAAAAAACATTTGAATGTAACACATTTATCAACAAAGGAATAAAAGATACTCCTCATAGTCATTACACTCAGACAAAATTATCAGTTTTTTTTCGGAACTAAATTTATCTTTTAATTTCGTCATTGCACACACGAATCATCAATCAACTAAAAGTCTCTGATGCTTTTTTACATTATATCTCCTCTCAACTTATTGTTTTATTAAAACTGAATCACTCACCGCATGTCGATTGTGCATTTGAGTTTAAAAAAGCACCTCTACGAAAATAAATTGTTATTTAGTTGCATTTTTTAAACAAAGGTTTTTACAAAGTCAGAGTTAGTTTTTGTATTTCTGGAAGAAAGGCAGAATGAATACAGGAATAACAATAAATATAAGCTTGTCACAAATAGCGACATTTTTTACAGTAAGAAATAATATTTGATTAAATTAATTACACCTTTAAATTCTACAATTAAATCTTATTTGGATCTTAGGTTGCAGGAATAGGTACATTAATAGTTTCAAGTTTACTCATTAATGAATGGGTCAACCAAAGATGGTCAACTAAAGCCAGGGCAAAGATTATTGGTTGTGCTTCTACCGTCATTGTAGCTGCACTTTTCCAGGCTGTATCTTCATTGTTTTTGTACTTCAAGGTCAGTGTGGGTTTTTACTAGTTAAAACTAGTTACTAATTCAAAAAATTGAAAATTATATGAAAATACAAACTATTTACATGATTACATGCAGCAAGGATGGGTTAAAAGATGGGTCTACGCCCAAGTCGGAGTCATCCTTGTAAACATTATCTGCTTTACAATACTTCTTGCCGATTCAAATGTAACAACAGGGACATCGCCAACCGATACATTTTTTGCTGTTTTGGGAGTTAACTGGATTCTTACGTTTTTGACTGTGGGATTTTTGTCTAAAAATTCTGTCCCTGTGGGAATCATGTTTACGGTTCGTTTTTTCATACATGAAATTATGATTTGAGAGAAACTCGAAATTTTGAAGGTTTTTTTTTTATTGTTAACATTTTATTTCAAAAGATTTTGGGAGTAGCTGTAATAATAAGTTGCAGCTTGGTTATCGATGACTTTGCAAATGCAACTGGATCATCATACGGAGATAAGATTGTGGGCTGTAGTGCAACAGCAATGGTTGCTGGATTTGCTCAGACGATTTCTTCGGCATTTTTGTTTTTTAAGGTTTGAGTTATTCTTGTAAAAATGGAATTATTATCAAAAGCATGATTTTTACAGGTTTTTTAGCTAAAGAACATTATGGGATTAAGCATTATGCAGGAATTTATGTTTAAAAATGCATTTGTTTTGTTTTAGGATGACATGAAGACAATCTGGATGTATACAAATACTTTGGTTACTATTGCTCTTGTAGTGTGTTTTGCAGTACCGATGGCAGGAGGTGTTAAAGATTACCTTTCGATGAATTACTTTTATACAACTCTTGCAGTTGACTTTGTATTCTTGGCTGTTGTAGTTGGTATGCGTTTAAAAGCTAGGTTTTTAAATTAAGGTTTTATACTTGTTATTTTAAATAAATAAATTACATCAAGATTTCTTTGAAATAATGTAAAGCGGATTTGTTTTCGTATTCAATTATCTCAGAATGCACGCCGATCCGATCTACACTTTAGTAAAAATTAATAAAAACATCCAACATTTCACAAACACTCCAGTCTTTAACATTTTCAGGTTTTTGAAAAGTTCTGAGGAGTTTTGTTAGTAAATCTGTATATTCTTGAACATTAATCTTACGAGCTTTTGAAACACTATTATTGTTCCTTAATAACCCTGAGTTTGACCTTTATATGTAGCCTCCGAGCCCAATAGGCTTTGGCGAGGCTTATCAAAAATCAAAAAAACCCAACTGGCTTTTTGCAAATGACTGTCTGAACCTTTGTTCACTTCAAAAACTTACCTCAAAATTTCAAGTAATGCAATATTTTCATTACTAGCTCATTCAAAACTTCAATTCAAAAATAATTATTTTAAATTTTCAAAAACTATACCATTCTTACAACTCACATTCTTCGATTTTTCTAATAAAAAATACAAACTGCAACCCAATACACAAGTAGAGACAAGAAGGGTGGTCGGTTGGGTCGCGTGTCAAAAGATAGTTCAAAAAAAAAACTTTTCTTATTTATATTCGGTTTTTCCTGATACACAATGTGTGCACCGAAAGAAATGATCTCATCTTAGTAAAAGTGAATACAATAAGATTCAATCTCTCTCTCTTTCTCTAAGGTGTGGAAAATGGTTTTGATTTAACTTTAGCCAAGAAAGAAGAACAGTTTGGAAGATCATGTGTATGTACCTCTAAGGATAAAAAGTTTATTCTAAAGAAATATTCATCCACATTGAAGATTCTTCTCAATAATGCTTTGTAAATGTAATGCATCATCTAACATGAATGGAAGTGTCGAAACCTCGATTATTGCCATCACTCACTTTTATATACTCACACACACACTCACGCACTTAGATTTATACAGACTTAACTCGTATATTTATGGAGAAAAAACCCTGATAGTAATATTATCAATACTTTTTTCAGGTCTATTTTAAGCTTTATAACATTCAGGTTTAGTTTGTAAAACCGTGTGCACTTTTGGATGCAAGATGGGATATTTCTTTTTGGTATTGGAAATAGCAGTGTTTTATTATCGACAGGCATGCTTGGGGAAAAATTGATTGATGTGGTTAATAATACAAAATTTATTGAAAAAAAAATATAATCTATGAGGTTATTTATAGAAGATATAGAGATTCACCTTGTATTTATTGTCTATTGCATTTTTTGCCATTTAAATATTTACAATAAGTTGTAAGTTATATCAAATTTAAGTTAAGCCTGTGATATAAATGTATGAATCAGAAAACCACAAGGATTTATTAAATTTATTACCCATTTTGTATTTACTTTATTTATGATTAAGATTATGTCGTTGTCGAATTGGATTGGAATTTGTATAGAAGTTTGAATCCAAAAAGATGCAAAGATGCAAATCTAATTATAATTAAAGAAGGGGTAAACCGATGAAAAGAAATGCTTTTAGTGAATAAGGAATTATAGAATCTTTCAAGAATCAATTTTTTTAATTCTTTTAATCTAGTAGTAATATTGTTGATTTATGCCAATACAAATTGGAATAAATTCTCCTACAATTCATGATTTACTTAATTCTTTTATATTAATTAATGGCTATCATTTTTATGAGTATATACTACACTACAATTTCCTGTTAAAACGTATGAAAAGATAATGTCGATAAATTTTTTGTAACATAACAGTTGAAAACGATGACAATTTAATCTAAAAGATAAATACGTTTTTAATTCATATTTTTCAACTAATCTGATTTGACAAGCAAATCTACCATTTTAGGTATTTGTATAAGAAAAAATTTTAAACTTACAATAAAGGTTCATTTTTCTTGGTGTACAATTAAATCTATTGAGTACAGCAATTATAACTTATAACAAATTGAAAAGTCAAGCTTTTTAAATTTAAAACCCTTATTTGAAGGCAAATTACTAAACACACTTTGCTCAAAACATCTAACAATTCATGCTTCAACATAAAAATACATAAACCTGGATAATTCTTTTAGTCACTCTGTCCAAATGACAAATAGATAGGAACAGAAATTAAAACAAATATCGTTTAATCCGATTTCATCTCCAAATTTTAATCCAAACTCTAAGTTTAAAATGGACACACACACACATACAATCAAAAGAATATGCCGGACCCTGACCACAAGAACAAACCCGAAGTACCCGAACTCCTCCATATATAACCCAACCTACGGAAAAGTCCACAAAGAAAATACTTTTAAATAATACATAAACAAACCCAACTTGCATTGTAAAAAACCCCAAAGAACTAAACAATATTATTATTACCCAAGGCTCTATCTGTTTACAATTCAAAGATGATACACAACAATCCCTTATTCTCTGACTTTAAAAAATATACTATGATACAATGTAAAGGATTAAGGAATAGTGGATTGGGCATTATTATTATGAGATTTGAATTTTGAATCTTGAGTTTATCTTACTCAATAATAAAATGTATATGATATTATCATCCCTACAGACACACAAACTCTTTCACTACTCACTCACTCTATCTTTCCATTCACTTAGAAAATCCTTTCACGAACTTTTAGACTTTGTCAACCTTTTGTGATGTGTCTTTCCTCGTTTATCATAATCATACACAAAAGTATATATGTTTTTAGGCTTATCTGTAGAGACAATGAATGATAACCATGTGCTAATCTTATAAGGCTGCTTTCTATTCAGTATAGACTATAGTAGGATGCATAGCATATGCATTGTAACAATTTGTTCTTGAAGACAGGATCAACACATTTATAACTCATTGTCATTGTCAAACATACATTTTATCCTGGAAGAAGAAGAAGGACACATAATATTATGTTAACATTGTTTGTACACATATCTTATTGACTACACAACATACAGTGGTTGATGTGTAGCTGTTTTTTATCTAGAGATAGTCAACTTCTAAAAGATCAGTGTCGATTGTGCATACAAGCACTGTCAAAAGAGTTGAGTCTCCGAGTGTCGGTGAATTTTTTGAATACTGAATGAGAATCAAGATAATATTTAAGAATTCAAATGTCAAATCGATCAGTCATCATTTTACATTGGTAATCTTGATCAAAGGCTCAATGTTATTGGAAGTGTGTCAAGGTTAAAGATTTGTTGGAATGAAATGGCTTTTTTATTAGAATTCTTTTTTTAAGAATAATTTTGTTGAATTAAAGTTATTGAAAATAATTAAATTATTAAATTGAAAGTTAAAAAATTAATTACAAGCATTTGATCAAAGACGAGTTTGAATAAATTTGAAAGA
>JAQGAA010003952.1:0-10146 GCA_034696425.1 Isotoma viridis
AGGTCTGTGGTTTATTGTACGATTTATGGAACTATTATGACTCCATTGTCTTGCATGTATGTATGTCTGTGTAGGTAATTACTATTTGAAGTTCTCTTAGACAGATTGTACAGACTATCTGGAAACAATGAAAGTTCATAACGTTGAATTTAAAAAAAAGAAGTATCGTTTGCTGTATGCTTTGTAGCACAGTTCAATTCACAATGCTAGATCACTAGAAGTTTCTAATTGACTTAAAATTATTAAAATTTTGTTTAAATTGCCTGAGTATGACAGAAGAAAATTTAGTACATGGGTTACATAAATTTTAGACAAAAAAGACAAAAAGAAATAATTTAAAATCATTATTAAATTAATCAAAACAGAATTGATAGACCGACCAGGATCACCCAATGAGAATATTGCAATTCAAAAGGCACGTCAACTCTACACTTCTTGCATGCACAACAGTTTTCGAACCTCACATTTCACAGACTACAAGCATCTACCAATCTACTCTGTATTAAGTTCCGAAGGGGTTGGTCACTGGCCTATTCTCCAAGGATCAAGTTGGAACTCTTCAGAATACTCAGTAGAACGACTCTTGGGTCAACTGTTTGCTCATCAGGTGCAAAGTATTTTCGAAATATACGTCACTCCTGATGAAATGGATCCAACTCAGTACCTTCTTCAGGTTAGATAAACAGTTTACCTATACGTACTTAAACCCATATAAAAGCAGAAGTATGAAAGAATGAACAATAATTTCTTTCAAAATCAAGCTTATTTGTACTTGTTTTCGTAACGAGAAAGTAAACTATGGGATGTTTTCCTCTCCAATGAATTTAGTTCTACAAAGGAGAACCCGCTATGGAGAAAGCATTCTTTTTGAACACAACTAATCCCGACTATATGAAGTACTTCAGATCGTACAAAAGGCTTTTGCTCGAATCCATACTCATTTTAAGCCAAGGAAGCCCAACAGTCTCTTCTGATGTTGAAGCCATACTCGATTTTGAAACCAACTTTGCCAAGGTTTGTTAAAACTTTTGCTTTTACTTCAATGACCAACTTTCCTCAAAAGTTGTTCATTTTCTTCCATAGTCATCAAATAGTTTTGATGTGTATCATATCATAGTTTAGCCTATCTTGTAAAGTATATTACTAGATTTCATAGTATTTTATAACTAATGTAAATTGATAGTATTTAAGTATAGAAAGTATAGAAAGTATTACGATGCCACTTTCAGCTTGCTCAAGAATCTCGATGCCATTTTGATGGATTCAGTTTGGATCACTCTGAAGATGATAATAACGGAAGAATTACCATTGCTGAGATGAGAGCAAAAGTTCCCGACGTAATTTGTTTTGAGATTAATTACTATGAAGTTCTGTATTTCCACTATAAAATATTGAAGGTTATATATCAGGAACATTGACTTTTACAGATTGATTGGAAGCAATTAGTACAAAATACATTTGATGTACTTGACATTGAAAGAAATGTAACGGATGGAATGTACGTATACTTTCATTGTTCAGAGTTTTTTCCTAAATTGGTAGCTCTAGTAAAGAACACGGATAACAGGTAATTAAAGCCATGAAATGTTTACCTAAAACCCCTTTTAAAGTAAATTGGCATAAAGCTAATCAAAGCTTTGTTATTTATTTTTCGCAGAACAGTAACTAATTACTTAGTATGGAGATTTGTTTTCCGATACATGCCATTTCTAGGAAATAAATTCCTACAAATTTGGTCAGAATTCATGAAAGACGTTCCTGACACAAATGAAGAAAAATTGTATCTATCACGGTAGGATCTTCGAAAAATCATTAGAAACTTCTGAGAAAGTCTCTTTATCTACTTTAGTCAGAAGAAGACTTATTTGTATCTTTAAATTTGCAATTAGGTGGAAATACTGTGCTAACATAGTGAACGATGGATTTGGCATGGCAGTAGCCTACCTTCATGTTCAAGAGAACTATGGGAATTCAACGGAATTAAAAATTAAACAGATGATACACTACTTGAAAAAGGCTTTTGAGCAAGTTGTTCTAGAGCAATCTTGGCTACCTGATTATTTCAAGCAAGATGTAATTG
Organism: Isotoma viridis; assembly: GCA_034696425.1. Classification (NCBI taxonomy): domain Eukaryota; kingdom Metazoa; phylum Arthropoda; class Collembola; order Entomobryomorpha; family Isotomidae; genus Isotoma; species Isotoma viridis. The sequence goes on from JAQGAA010003952.1 coordinate 2,081, forward strand.
AAAAAGTAAGTTTCAAGCTGAACTTTCCCTATTTGCATGTACCAACAAATTAAATTCTTATAACAATTTCATCCATCTTCTATATAGCTTCTAAACATGGGAAGTAAAATAGGATTTCCTCCATATATACTGGATCCAACTGCATTGCAACAGGAGTACGAAGGGGTAAGTTGATACTTTGAGAAAGCACAACCTGCTCTTATTAAACATCTCATGCATGTGGAGACAAGAGTGAAAGTTAACTTTCTCTTTGTAAATATTTAATTCAATATTTAGCTTGAATTTAATGAGACGTATTTCCTGATGAATATTCTGAAATTACGGCGGTACGAAGTTTCTAAAGAAATTCGCAAAGTCAACCGACCAGTTGATAAAGACAAGTAAGTCAAAGTCAAACTGATCATTCTACCTTTACTAAGCAAATTAATGTTCATCATTGCATGCTTTCATTACCTCAAACATCTTACCATTTGAGATTTGATAGTCATCGGAGTATTTCTAAAAGTTTACTTGCTTAAGGTTATAAGAGACTTATGAAAATTGGTTGGTAGAAAGATTGAGACAAGTGTATTCAAAGTTGTAATTCCTGTTTCATAATTTCATGTGTACTTTCCCCGAGCTATCATCTGCCATGAATTTCAACTAACTTTTTTAAATATATTAATAATTTATTCCATAGGGACTGGCTGGTTCAGCCCATGGTAGCTAATGCGTTTCATAATCCAACAGCAAATGAGATTGGTAAGTCAATTTACTTTTTCTTAGCTTAAGCTCATATAATAATAAATTCTTTTGAAGTAATGCATAATAATATTAAGTAGTTAGTACCTAGTCGTACTTCAATATGAAGTCTTACCTTGAATACAAATTATGACTTTTTCCGGAATTTTACGCTTTAGTGATTCCACTTGGGATCCTTCGTTATCCCATGTTTGAAGATGACTACCCTATGTACCTTAACTTTGCCAACCTTGGGATTGTAATATCTCACGAGATTACTCATGGCTTTGATCACCAAGGTTCGTGCAACAAAGCAAAAATTTTCTTAAAGCTTAAGTTTTTGGCGATATAAAAAGCTTTGAAGTCATCATCATCAACATAAATTAATACTTTGCGTCACGACGGGGAGACTTTTTTTTCTTAAACTTTTGTCTTTTTATAGGGAGGCATTACGATAGAGATGGTAATTTTACATCAAACTGGTGGCCAGATGAAATAATATCAGCTTTTAGAACACAAGCCATCTGCTTTGCTGATCAGTATGCAAAGTTTGAGATGCCTATGGTGAACACAAATGTGGATGGAAATGAAACACTTGCAGATAATGTGTGTGACAATTCGGCTCTAAGGGTTTCATGGTTGGCGTATCAAATGTGGACTAAAGACCATGGTATTGAGCAAGGCTTGGCTGGAGTTAACTACACAATTCCACAAATATTTTATATGTCATATGGACAGGTAATTATTTGCAACTTGATTTACAGCCTAGTTTGCTCTCTTAAGAATATACTTTAAAAAGAGCTTGTCGTGTCTATTCTATAAAGCCATTTTTCTCAATTAATTGAACAGATTTGGTGCGAAGTTCTCAACAAGGAGGGTTATGAGCAATATGTGAGAGACACTCATAGTCCAGGGCAATTTAGAACTTGGGGTGTAGTTCAGAATAATAAACATTTTGGGGAAATCTTCCAATGCTCTAAAAATACTCGGATGAATCCACAAGAGAAGTGTTCACTTTGGTCATAAAATCTACGTCTTTGTATCTGTATAGAAGCAAAGTCCTTGAAAAATCGGAATTTCTTCCAGAAAAATATTTGCTCGTCCTTTTAAGACCAAAAATGGACTTTTTTGCGTCTAAGATGACGTACTTTGGGAAAAAGTTTCTAGCTGAGTTTTTTTTACAATCCGATGCTTCCTTTTGAAAATTTTTAGATGGAAACCTACTTTATAAAAAAGTATATCCCTTGACCCAGTGCAATTGACCTAGATATTGTTTAGATTAACTTTTATAAATGGATACTTTGTCAGGACAGAGTTTGTACACGACACTATTGCTGTTTATCATTGTCATTTAATACAAGATAACAACTGACTCAAGGTTAGGTAAGGGTTATAAAGTCAAATAAGTAAGACAAGACTCATAAGTAACTTCCACTCACTATTATTTTGTGAGCTATAATCAAAACTAGATCTTCTGAAATGTATACGGTTTATAGATTATCAGATTAAGCAGTAGGTATAAAAATATCCTTACCATTTCCTAAGTACAATACTTATAGATCTACAAGCTTTCCTACATTGTACTAACACTACAAATTCTCTGAATGCTTATCAATAATGTGGTATTTATAGATTATGCGGATGGTATTGTTTGTACTGAGGTAATTCACATAAAATAATATTCACCTTAATATATATCACAGCTATATTGATTGACCGAGACGCACACAAGTTTGTGATATTTCATACAAACAAACGGTTCACAGCTTTACTGTTATCAATAATTTTTTTTCATTAAATTACTTAAAATAAGAAAAGCGTTTACAGAAGCTAATAGTTTAATAAAAATTTAAAACTTTATGAGAATAGCTTTAAGGATTTTGCATTAACTGAATCTCACTGTGTAGTCCTAATGTACGTATAGGATGAGATGAATTGAATCAGAGTGGATAACTTATTATTGATGAGATGTACCTTGAACCTTTAACAAATCCCTCAATATTAGCTTCATCCAGATGTAACTCTCTTGTCTACACGATACAGTCTACTTAAGTACTCATTGTGCTTGAACAAATTGATCTTACTAAGAATACTGTCTGTAAATGAAATTGTAATACAAAAGAGAAATAGAAAAAAAGTATCAAAAGGAATTAGTACTTTGGGTTGTTAACTTCTTTAAGAGCTCATAAAAGCTCTCTCACATCTCAATTGGCTTTACAGAGATGAAATCGATCTCTTTTGTGTTTCTCCTTTCTCTCATACCAAAAAGTTTTGTTACCAAAGAACTTTCCCCAACAAGCATATTGCATTTCTATTTCTATGTACCTTGAAGTGAAGCTGAAGTTTTTCACGGTTTCTCTCTGTCCTCATGGGATTACTTGTACCAAGTGCTTATTATGCTTTGGTTGAACGCTCTCTTATACACTCGCGAGTCTTTGATTGTAGCAATAGTGTTTCCTTTTAAGTAGCCGAATGTAGAATGAATGTATGTGCCAAGATTTCTCAAAGTAGTTGTTCTATCTATCGAGACTTATCTTTTGTTAGCCAAAACCCTTTTGTGTAGGGACAAACTAAAGAGGATCGATAAAATCTGGAGATGCGGATTCATCCTGTTCATTCCAAATAACTTTTTTTTATCTTCTTGCCTTTTGCAATTTCGATGTCCTCAAGCTGAAAATCTGACTTAAGCTTACTCACTTTTTTTGGCATGATGGAGGCCACCTGTGTATTTTTTTCAGTTATATTGTCGCAATATTTCGCAGTATTCAATTGTAAATTGAAGATCGGATCACAGGATGTAAAGATAATAAGTTGGAATTTAAAAATGTCAAGTTGTCAGTTAGTAAAATGTACGTGAGATTTTAAAAGCAATGCTTTTTTGTTTGATAAAACCCCGATGATGGTTGATATGTGTCAAGCTGTCAGTTAATAAAATTCCCATGCGGTATAGTTATGACAAATAAAAAATTTTGACATAATATTCTCAAGTATCTACAAGAATCGTACATCAAATCATACATCAAACTAAATAATTCCAAATAAAGTAGTTGCTCTATAATAAAGTAACAAAAGCTTTTTTTATTTCTTTATGCCTGTCTCAAGTGTCACATCTCAATTTTCTTTATAATAAGTTAGCTAGTAACAATCAATAAACCTTTTTGCTAACAAAGTTCCATTGGAAAAAATAAATCCCAAGGGTTTCAATACAAAATTCGATATTACATCATTTGCACATTTTAGAGTTACAAAACTAACTAGTAAAGAATCAAAGTTGATTATTCAAAAATCTATATAATTTATCTATGGGAAATATCATTTGTAAAATAAATTTTATCTAATTTCATCTCATTATTAATCTCAAGGCATTCCTGAATCCCGTAAAATCAGATCATTCAAGGAGAAACCACAAACTGTAAGATGAAGTTGAGCAGTCCCAAAAGGAACAAAACCACATGAAGAAATGTATTAAAAGGAGTCAGTGTATTCATATTTCTCTGCCAAACTAAGTACAAGCACACGGGAAGCAAAAAAGAGTAGACAAGACCACAAATCGCACCCGTGAACCGAATAATAGTTCCGATTTGTGGAAGCCATATAGCAAAACTGATGCAGATGCCCATAATGATCAAATTGCTTATAAAAGTCTGAGACACATTAGGCTCCTTTTTTGTCATACAGTAGCAAACTTGAACCCGTAGAATGTACACGATCAATGGAAAAACGGTAAGGATTTGAAAGAACAAAAATATTCTTGCTGCAAATGTCCAGGCATCAAAGGAACGAAAATTGTTGAGGAAGTTCTAGAAAAATTTCAATTGCGGATGCACATAAGTTTTCGTTTAAAAGAAATATAAACCAGAAAGACGTAGTTATGCGGCAACATAAATAATCTGTTCTAGAAAGGAAATGAAAACTTAAAAAAAAACTTACGTCTTGAATGCAAGACTTGTCCAGTGGGAACATTAAGTAAAAAATTCCCCCAATAAGGAAGTAGGTTATTGCTACGAAAAGAAATGATACTCCTAGATCTCGTTTCTGCAAGTGAAATATTATTATTATAGTATGAATTATCCACAAAAGTACTTTCTCTTTTTTTGTTAAATTGCTATGCAAGTTGAAACTTTAAGACACTCGGAGAAAGCTTTCATGTTTCATGTAACTTTGTATTACATTACTGTACTTACGTTGTTCCTAGGATTTCTGTTGTTTTTCATTATTGTGACTATGCAGTTGTGGATGAAATATGCCAGGGACAGCATTCCAGCCTGAAAGATGTTCGTAGAACCATTCTCTTGTTTATCCGTGTTTGTGCAATTTTATGAATAGCTTAGCATCATACATATAAAACTTAGGATTCGTTTCTTACCAAAGCTGGAAATGTATCTTTGTACAATGGAGTATAGGATGGACTTGTAATCTCAGAAACAGACATGTTGAAACCGTATTTATTCAGTTTTGCAAAAATAAAGATTGTAATGTAAACTACGGACAAAGTTCCTGCAAATGAGAAAATCAAATTCATGAGATAACATAATCTTATGATTTTACGTTTTCTGTCATTAATTCATAAGAATGTCAATTGACTAATAATAATTTTTTGTACATACCTAAAGAATTAAACTTTGCAAAAAATGTAGGTGATCTGACACTCAAAATAGGACAAACTAGTATGACTAGAAACAAAGGTACTGTGCCATGTAATACCCAGATTCTGTGGAAATAATCGTCTGGTGCAATATCATCCTGTTCTACTGTTGTATTATCATTTGGACAATAAACTGAAAGGTATTCAAATTTAGAAACTTAAGTATATTTCAATGCTATTTAGAAAATATAATTTCACAAGAGTTCACATTAATAATGCACTGTTAGACCATAACTCACCATCAGAAAGATTACTAACAAAAGGTGAAGTATCAGAGATTGCAGCTTGATGAATGAATACAACTGTATGGTACAAAAAGTTACTCATCAACACCCAATAAACAACAGATGCTCCTAGAAGAGTAAGAACTGAGAATATCACTGCCATAAGTTGAGCCCATCGTCCTAACAATCGTTTGCATAAAACTGCAAAGTCTTGAATTGCTGAACTTTCTAAAAATTAAAAATCTTTGATAAACAATCAAATATTATCCTTCTTTAACCAATTGTCATAACTTTAATTTATTTTACCATTATTCTCAAAAACTTCAAGTATTCGATAAGCAGTATAAAAACCTATTGCTGCCATCCCTAGAAGTAAAGCGATTGCAGGTATCAAACCAGCTCTTTCCATGGCCCATGGCATACTCAAAAGAGAAGTGCCCATCATTGTATTCCATACTGTAAATCTAAGAACCAATTAATTAATTTTTTAATTTATTTCTTGGTTAATCTTTCAATTTCTAAAAAGAATAAAACTATCATCGTACATAGTGACAATACTACTTTGTTTTCCATCAGCACTTTTGATAAAAGGAGGATAGTAAAACCCACTAGGAATTACATGTGGAGGAATTAGTAGGATTGAATCATCAGCATCTGCAGCAGCACTTCTTCGTAGACGACTGTAGTAAAGGTATCTGCTATAATTAGCTCTTTCAGACCAATGGTCCATACTTGCACTATTGTTGGCACTTGGTTCATCTTCAACAGCTAAATTAGGGCTGTAATAGTACGGCCGTCTAAACATTTTTTAAATAAAATTTTTTGGCTTTAGTTTTTCACTTCTGTTTGAAATAATTTTATTTTAAAACTTTCAAAGTTTAAAAAAATCTTACCGATTTTGATTTCTACTACTGGTATTACTTATCAAATAATCAGTCTCTCGATCCCTTGTTTCCTTCTCCATATTTTATAAATATATTAAGATAATTTTTGAGAATCCTTGGTTCTGTTTCTTCACTCTTACTTTGAAAGACATAAAAAGAAAAAAAAACAAGTAAATAAATTATATTTACTTTTGAAAAATGTTTAAGATAACTTTTACGTTAAATAAAAATGATAGTTTAATCGTTTAGGTTAAGCCCTTTTAAGTTCATAAACCAAGAGTTATCTCTTAAAAAAGCTTTATTATCAGGGAAAAACAAAAGTTAAAAAATGTTCTAGAGTGCTTACCCCACACGTGTCTTAATTAATCAATAACAAAAAAGTTTAATCCTAACATGATAACTAAAGGCATGCAATAATCTGAAACAGAGAGATGTCTTTTTTGAGTAAAATTAATTTTAGTAATTCATTCTGAGTCTGAGTTCGTTTGAGTAAAAACACTACGAAAACACTTCCTTGTATAAAACCTCACCTTGAGCCGATGATGATTATCAGTGAAAATATTGTAATGCGTATCAAGATCAGCAATTATTAAATTCAGTCTCCAGACTAATCACTTTTAAGTCTTTCTTCAGTAAGTTTATTCCAACCAAAGAAACATGGATAAAACATGCGGTTCCATTCATCAGATAAGATCAGTGATCTAAATCTAAAAAGGAATGATGCGCTTATGAAATTAAGGTTAACATTTCTTACAGTTAATAACGCAAATCTATCCTATTTCCATTTTTGCTAATACGTAACGTATATCATAATCAGTTATCATTATCATCATACGCGAAAGTGATAGAAAACTTTTTTATTTATTTTACAATCGTAATCACCATTCCTAGGGGTTATACCATTCGACCTTTGAATATAGTAGACAGAATTTATGCTCTATATATTTGACTCTGATTAGGCTTGTATTTGCATGTAGCAAAAATTGGCATATAATGATGTCATTATAATTAAATAAAATTCTTATCGGATTAGCTATGGCATACATACGTCATTCCGCAAATATCTTCTCTTTTTAGTAAGACAAACTGTGTCACCAGATATAATTAGGTTGGGTGCAACCCCTTGCCATTAAAAGTATGAACATTCGTCCTATTGATTATAATAATTTAGTAAGTATGACACAAGCATATGCATTTAATACTTAATACCAATATCAAATCAGTGTTTGGTGTTGCAGGGCATAAATATTATTTTAAAAACCGATTGGCTATGTCAACGTCAACTAAATTTAAGTTTTAAAGCTGTCTAAAAACGAGTTATAAGTGTTTAAAAGTAGTTGTATTACATAAAATACTAAGTTAAAATATGAAGCTAATAATGGAATAAAATAATAAAATGGAAATGTCTAAAAAAAGTTATGGCAAGTTGTAGTTTTTGTACAACAGAAATCTTTTAAAAGTCTCAATCTTCAGCTTTGGATCGGAATATGAAAATTTAATGTTAATTTGATATCAGGAACGCTCTATTTTATTTTAATTAAACACTTCACACTGTCAAATATTATAATACAGTTATATGTCCTGCAACACTGC
>JAQGAA010003953.1:0-10144 GCA_034696425.1 Isotoma viridis
ACTAAAATTATGTTTGATGATGATTTTACATAAAAATTACCATCATATTATAACGGTTGTTAGACGAACAATTTCCACACTATATTTTTCTCCTCCTCATCCATAATGGACAGGATATACATTAATATTTATTGTTCATTTTTTCTTCCAAACCTTTATTTATTTTAACTTAAAATATCAAATTTTAAACCAAAAATTAAATTTACATTGAATTTTTGGCAAATAGATTGTTTGTTTTTCAACAATTTCCATTGAAATAATCCCCATTCCCTAAATGATCCATTTTTAACCAATTTAAAACAATAAAACTTGAAGAAAAAGTTTCCCTATCAAATAATAACAAAGAAATTTCAAAAATTACCCCTAACTAACCCATGCATTATTGCATTACCAGATTGAAAGTAGATTAATCTTGTATAATTCTGTAAACCCATACCTATATATTTTCAAAAGGTTAACCTTCCCCAAATAACCTAAACCTACAATAATAATAACACAACAAACAAACACATTTAAATCCACTTAACCTTCATCCCTTTATACTGGAAAGATAAGGTCACATAACAAAATCATTGTAAATTCCATTCCATATTCCAACCCTTATTATAGCAAACCAAGGCCCAATTTAATGTTTGTCAATAATTAGAGCAAAAATAACTCAAATTTATAAACCCTTTTAACTTCATCATAATACACACACACAACAAGTTGTTTAAAAACAAAGGCCATCCAATAAATGCCCTTACAATCCTATATGCTTTATACACTTTGTCCTTATACCAAATCCAAGGTGCCCCACCCATTTATCATAAATTATCAATCACACTCATCTCACTCATGTCCAAAAAAGTCACTCATAATTTTTATAATTATTAAAATCGGAAATCGTTGCCAAATAGTTTACCAAATAATTATTAGATTACAAAATTAAAAATGATAATTAATTCCTCTGAAACTAATACTAAAAATCATGATCCATTGTCACATTCCAAGTAACACCATGTGTAGTAATCATTTATACAGAATGAACTCACTCCTGCCAATTATAATTTATTGTTTTAACAATTACTACTACTTGTGGTTGCAACAATGCTTATATTAGTAAGACACTTATATACAAGGAGCTAGTAAGTAAGACACTTATATACAAGGAAGGAGATGATGATTATGAAGAGGACAAGACACTTTTTGCAATTTTAAATGCAGACATTATTATTATTATTATTAAATTCAATGATGATAATAATAACAAGTTTTTTTCTATCCTATCCCATCCCATTCAACAATCAAGTCGGGCGATCTTCTTCATTGTTGCTTCCACTATATACTTTTAAATATATAGTTTACTAAGTTTCATTCATAAATTATGTTTTTTATATTTTTTAGTCACATTCTTTACATTTTTAGTTAATTTTTAAAAAGCTTCTGAGCCCAGCATGCTATACGCTTTGCCTAAAAAGCTTTAATACAGCGCTTTGGGACGCTTCGCAAGTCACACGCTTACACCTTAAAAGTCCCTTGCTTTACAGAACCCAATGAGTTTGACCCTTTGAACCCTTTACCACCCAAAAAAATCCCAACACACTACCTCTAAACAAACCTCTATCTCTCTCATATAAATATTATTATATAGGAAATGAAAATGCTTTTAAAAGTTTAAAAGTTGGACTAGAATGGGCAACTAATAATAATAATAACAACAATCCATATTGTTATAAAGAAATCCTTGATGTGTGTGTACCTCTTTCATTGAATAAGAATTTAGTATTTGGAGGTATAAGAACTCTCCGAGGGTATACTTGTTAGTAGTAGCAACATAGTTAGTGGTTACGGTTTGTATAGTCAGTCAGTGGTGTCAGCCTACTTTCTTCTTCAAAGCTTCTCACAGATTATAAAATAAAAAAAATAAAAAATTTCACTTCGACTTTAACCCTTCTTTGCCTTCTTCCAGTATCTCTTCATCCCTCAACCCAATCGGATCATCATGACTAAAGCTCTCCTCCTTCAACTTGCCCTCTGTAAGTACACGAAACAATATTACAAATTATTATCCCTTTTTTCCTACCATCATCTTCTTGAAAAATTAAAAAATATTTAAAAAAAACAAAAATTTTCAAGCTAAATTTTCAAAATTTTAAGAAATCTTTAGTGTCTCAAAATTCCCTTTTCCTGGAATATGGGGCAAAAATGAGAAAAAAATCTCTCAAGTTGTTAAAAAGCTGGAATGTTTTTTGATTTTTTTTTATTTTAAAAATTAATTTTTTATATTTTTTAATTAATGTAATAAAGTGGGCCTTGCTGTCGCATTCAAATGCCCGGAGAACAACGGATTTTTCGCCGACCCTAAGCAATGCGATAAATACTACGAGTGCCAAGATGCCCAACCAGAAGAAAAACTCTGCCCGGATGGACTTCTCTTTGAAATCAAAAATCCAAATCATGAAAGATGTGACTTGCCATTCAATGTTGATTGTGGAGATCGTACTGAACTTCGTAAGTTTTCAAAAATTTCATCTTTTTACTCATTTTCAAAAAACTTCAAAAAATCACAACCCAACTTTTCAAAAAAAATACAATTCTAAAAATCCCATACGATTATTTTAAGCTCATTTATTCACCCATATATTTTTACTACATGCCCTGATTACTCGATGCAAAGAATCCCGTTACATTGTTACCTATACAGGCATCATTGTTGAATTTTACCATGTAACACTTGGTATAGAAAATGTTGCACTAGAAATGCATCCTGTTCTATTCTTCTTCTTTTTCATTATTTATTGTTATGTCATGCGGTTAGACTTGTCTTTAAATTGCAAACTTGAACTAAATCCATTTTACTCCAAGCCAAAAGTATTATCTTTTATCGAGTCGACTTACTTTTACAAATCAAATCTTAATTGGAATCTCTCTCTAGTCTTAAAAAATACACAAAATCCCAATTGCATCTTATTATAATACTTTCGCATATAAGATTTTTATTATTAAAAACTCGTTTGTATTTTATTATTTAATTTAAACAGAAACTGCTCAATCAACGGTTCAGTGCCCAAGAAAGAACGGCTACTTTTCTCACGAAGATCCACAAGTTTGTGACAAATTCTACAATTGTGTTGATGGAGTTGCTAACGTAGTGCCATGCCCAAGTGGCCTCATTTACGATGATTACCAAGGAACTTGCACCTGGCCTGAAAGTGCGCAACGACAAGGTTGCGAGAAGGAAAACAGAAAGAAAGGTAAAACAAAAAATCATTATTAATTTCAAAATTTTTCAAAATTTTGAAGAAAAAAACTCTAAAAACTTAATCACTTTTTCCTTAGAAAAATTATCCGACGGATTCTCGTGCCCTGACGGAGACGTCCTTGGAAACAACGGACGACCCCTCCCCCATCCAACCTACCCTCATCCAGAAGACTGTCAGAAATTCTACATTTGCCGCAATGGAATCCAACCCCAACTTGGATCCTGTCCACCTGGAACTGTCTACTCTGAAGCTAATTTGAAGTGCGAGGACCCTGAAAATGTCCCTGGATGGTGAGTCAATCATTATTTTAAATTACTCAATTACTCATTTCTTATATAAATTACCTTCTCAACCTGATTTTTCCCCACACGAAATAACTTGTCACGACATATGTCAATAGGGTCAATTAACTCATTGAATCATCTTTATCTCAAATTACATAATAACAAGCATCAGCACACGACACGACATACTTTAAACTCAAGCCAAAATCAATTATTTTTTACTTAATAAATATTTAAATTAGTTTTTTGGGTAAAAAAACAGGTTTCTTTTTATCCTTTTGGCATTCTTCTTATAAAAATATTTGTCATCACATATATAACAGACATATGTGTGCCAATCTTAAATTATTAGGAAAAAAACACAATCTATTTAACCTCACTCTTAATAGTACCTAACTCTTTTTAAATTTAACTCTAACAATTTAATTAAACTTAATTTTTCTTTAAATTTCTAGTGAGAAATGGTTCGACGATGACAAGAACTAGAGCAAATCACCTCGTAGAAGCGATCCACCCCATCAAATTCTAATCAGAAGATCATCACTACTATCATCATCATCAGAATCATGACTATCCAAATATAAAAAAAAGCTTAAAAAAGCTTTAAAAAAAGCTTAAAAAAAACTTAAACTCATCTTCATCAAAATCTTCACACAAAAAATCCCCTCGTACCCTAATTTCCCAAAAGCCAAGTCAACCATACAAAATTATTCTTATTTTTAGAAAATCCCCTTAAACTCATGATATACGAATTTTTCTTTTTAAAATTTTGAAAATATTTTGTATTTTTTTATACTTTTTTTTAAAAATAGAGAGTTTTTTTTAAATGGAGAAATGAAAGCCTGGTTGCCAACAATATTATAAATATTATTATTATTATAAAGAACCCATACTATAAACTATATACAGCTATACTACTACTAGTTTTGATTGTGAAACAATATAGAGAAAGAGATGCGTTTGTTTGTTTTGTCGTGTGTGAGATTCATTTAAACAAATTGAAGAAAAATAAAATAAAAAATTTATAAAACATATTTACTTATTGTGTAACATTTAATTTAATATTCTTCTTCTTCCGTCATATCCTTATTTCAAAATTATTTAAATTATTTATTGTAAATGGTCATCGTTTAAAAATTATGGTCATCGTGGTAGTTGCAGTAAAATACTTAGCGTCGCATGCTAATTTATTTAAAAAAATATGCAATAATGCAATGTTATTGTTTAGGTAGTTAATTTACATGCAGAAAGAAAACACATGCAACAATGATCTTTCTTATCGCATCAGGAATGAGTTGGGTAGGGCAGTTGGCATCGTATAAGAACTTCAAAGAACATTACACATACATTCTTTTATATACTTTTTACTATTATGCCATAACTGTACAGTTCAATCCCTATACAATTAGAGTTTAACGGAGTATTTTAATTAAAAATAACAAATTAAACTTTAATTTTAACAGTTTTAGTAAAAAACGATTACTTATTTAAGAAAAAAACACAAAATAAAAAGTTAAAATTAAAAATAAATTCATTTTACGGACGAATTTTAAAAAAATGAGTGCTTAATTTTATTAAATTCATTCCAAAGATAAAAAGGATCCTTGAGAACAAGTAATAATAATTATTTGAAATGCATGTACCCGTATTCTGTCCCTGAAAATGTAGTTTTGGTTTATAATAAAAATTTGCTATTTTTTAATTTCCTAGTTTTTTTACCCGGAGCAAAAGCCCGTTTTTGTTTGTTAAAAAACAAGCTTTATTTATTTTTAGAATAATTATTTTATTATAACTGGATTCCACTCTAAAAATCAATACTTTATGATAATTCTCAAAGAATTATAATAAATCTACATTACATTATACAATGGCACAAATCAAAATATAATCTCCATAGGGTAATGGCCACTTAGCCAAATCTATATTTTCTTAATAGTATTGCCATTATCATTGCTTAGAATATATACGAATGGTTGGTACAATTTCTCATGCATAATTCATACACCCAAGAGATTTCCAAGACTGCGAACAAAGAAATTTGGAAAGGGAAAAGCCTGAATGACTTTTGCATTTTTATATTATTATTCCATTGTTACTGTTACGGTTCATAGACCGCATAGATATTCAATTGTTGTCATCTCGTCATTCATTAATACAAGAAATACACAAGAGCATTATTATCTCTTAATCATTTGACATGTTCCTTTTTAAATATAGAATCGTCCTTCCTTATATATGAATCCAATCTTATTCTCAATATCTTTTTCTATTATTTAAGCAAATGTCCATTCCTATCACAAGAGAAGTAAAAGTTTTCTTTGGCTTTTTAACCATCAACCGCCCTCCTAAATTTGGCTTACCACATTTTACTTTGTGGCATTTTAAATTCACTCAGACAGACATTATTAATATTATTACGGGTATAGCAATCCTTTTTTTAAAAAATTCTTCTAGCTCGCCTATACAGAATAGTAATAATTTAAATAAAAAACCTTCATTTAAAAAATTTCAGAAAAATTCGAAAAATTACCAAAATTTTACAAAAGTTTAAACAATTTTACGCTAGGTTTTGCCTGAATGATGAACAAAATCAAAGTTCATTGCCAAAAGGTGCCAAAACGTATTAAAACAATGCAAAATTTAAAAAATCTCATGCAAAATTTCATATTTTCAAAATAATTTGTTAACTTTTCTGCAGAATAGACGACGAGCTAAAGAAAAAGCTCTTGAAATGATAATTTTTGCGAACTAACAATAGCTTTTTGTATTATCACATTATTATGCAGCTGCAATGAATGAATGGATGCAATATGAGATAAAATAAAATACCGAAAACCAGTTTAGAAATGGAAAGTGTTTTTATTTATTATTTCTGTTACACTCTTATATACAATTGTCTCAATGAATTATAATAAATTATACTAAATGCTTTTTTAAGGGTATTAATAAATAATTCAAATATTAGAATGTGACTATTGATGCGTGTACACACTTTACACGGATAATTAACCACAAACAATCCTTAAACGTGCTTCCTTCTTCCTAAATGAATGTCTTTTTACTTTTACTTTGGGCTATACTCTTTGTGATTTATTGCATCTTCAGCCCATCATTTAAATACATAAATGCATTATTATTATGATTATTGTATTCTTAATAACGTTAATGTGCAAGCAGACTGCATGCCACCCAATCGCTTAAGGTCTGACAGGCGAAATAAATATAAATTTCAATTATTATTGCACAATTTTTTTTACATAATTTTGACAGATATTTTTCCAAATAGGGAAATAAGCATAAATTACTTTATGCAACGTGTTTTATTTTGAAATAAATTTATTTGGGAATGAATTGGAGCATAAAATCTTTGTTTTAAGCATAAGAGGTCACAGGAGGTTTCAAAAGGTTCAAATTCATGAGTCATGTCATGAGTTGTCAACTTTTTAAACATTTTTTGAATGATTTGCAAAATAAGTTTTAAAGAATTGTACCCACGCCACAAGGCTAACCCAAGGGCCGCAAATAACAACGCTAAAGATTCAAATAAATTATGAGAAAAAAATATAAAGCAATTTAAGTTGGATATAGAAACCTCGATCCGAATGCAAAATTGCAAGAATAATAAAAATTGGTCAAACTAATTCAATTAATTGTTATTATCGTAGGCGTGTTTTTTTTCTCAATCTATCTCGTTAACAAAATCTTAAGCAATGTGAAACTTGTTCCGGAAGACTGTTACAGGCTACAAAGGCTAATATTTAATTATATGCGTATGTCCTGTGCATACACAATCATTTAATCAATTCTTTGATTTATGGAAATTGTATTCATCTTTTGTTCATCATACACAATCTTGTGCAATTTCATACGCAATAACATGAATATCATTAAGGAATTCAATATTATAATATTATACTGTATGATATCCCACAAACTATATTCCAATAATACTTGGTATCCTCAATTCCTAAAATCCAACATGTAATCATGTTTTTTATTCAACTATTAATTAAACTACAACCGATTTGATTCGTAATAATTTGTTAGTTTGCATTATAACATAAATTATAATTCAAATTAAACTATATGCTCTTGGAGTATCATTGATTATCAATAAATCATTATAATTTAAGACAAAAGTAATCTTAATTAAATTAGTGAGTAAATTTCAATTGAAAATTTTACCAAAGATTTGTTACTAATTTATATTATTTATAATCATTTTTCAACATTTTGTTAACTTACCCTATGATAAAATTAATTTTTAAACAAAATTCTTTCAAACAATATAACCAAAATACCTGTGTATTTTGAATCTACAATAATATTCAACATATAAAATCTTATACAAAAAACCTAAACAATAGCAAATGTTTTATAACAACCCGAACCTACCAAAAGTAATTAAAATTTGTAAAAAGCTTAAATGACTATAACTTTAAATGTAAATAATAACCAGAATAAATCTATTATTTTTTGTTTTTCTTCAAATTGGAGAGAAATTAGGAAAATCTTAAAATATCCCAGAATACCGTAAACTAAAAATCTTACAAATTGTTAATCCTAATCTCACACCGACCAATATTATATCCCAACTTTAACTCATTTCCACCACCACAAATGCTATTTTTTATGCATCCGGTGAAATTATAGCACCAGCAAAAAGAGAATAAAATTCCCATCGAACCCAAACCCAAGGTGATTTTAATATAACAAAAAGTTAAGCTAAAAGTACAAGAGAAATCGAATGAAAAAGAGAGATAGTCTAAAAGTAGAGCATTTGCCTTTAAATTGCATTTTCTAGATTATTCTAGATAAATTCCCAATCATTTACCTACGTCATGTCCCTTCTATCTTTATCTTATTCACACGAACTTCTCTTAAAATAACACAAATTCATGGCCAAGTCAAAAATTCAAAAATAAACACTTTTTTTCTACAAGTCATTTCATAAACGTTTTCAAATCGAGGTCATTTTTTAACTTTAAGGGATTCTTTAGGCAAAAACATAAACAAAAAACCCTAAAATAAGTATACGTGTGTGTGCCCTTCTTCTTTTCCTTCAGGATTTTACGCTCGAACATTGTATTAAAACATTTTAATTGTTCTTCCTAGAACTCACAATACAAAATCCTATTCAATATAAAACCCCCACTGCCTACCACTGTGAGAAAAGACCTAAGAAATAAGATAAGTTGCAACTAACTCATTTATAATCGGTTATACAGAAAAATATGACAAATTGCATTACACTACTTGAATGACTTTATTGTTGTTTCTAATTATCAAGAGATTTGCATACGGTTTAATTGTTAGTAGTGAGACAGAAGTTAGCATTGAATTAAAAAATCAGATTATAAGGTTGACTTTTGATTAAAGGGTTCAAAAAGACAACAAGTCGACCATGAGAATTTCTTTATTTTTTTGTTTCTATAATCGATTCTTTTTTTATTCTGCGTTAAAAGTAGTAAAGTTGTAATAATAGCGAGGTAGTGGTACACTTTTCTGAATTCATATTATTATTTTTATATTATTTAAGTGTGAGATTCATACATTTATTTAGTCGATAGTTAACGGGTTGAACAAGAATGCAAGAGTGTTAACTTATAGATAAAGAATGGTTAAAGAAATGAACTACATTTTTACTATTATTGCACTTTTTAAGGTGGATTACTAGGGCCGTACAAAGCGCAAATAGATCGCAATGATGTTACGATTTTGAAAAGAATTTAATAAAGAATTCAACATTTCTATTAAATATTCAAGATTATAATGATTTTTAATGCTATTTGAAGGTCCCACGGGTCAAAAGCTTAAGTTAAAAGGCCTAACTTTTAAGTTCTTACTCAAAAATGTAAAAGAAAAATCCCTTGAAAAGGCAACAATTACATTTTAAAAGGAATGCAACAATGCAAGTCCTCAGGGTCAAATATGGGTTCATGTTAGTTCACCGTTAACTAAAAATAACAGGAATTTCAAACAGCAATCCTTTCACTCCTATTGTATTTCTTTCAAACATAAAATCAAAAACAATTGTGAAATTGTACATCTAACACAGATAGTCTGTATTGATATATTTTAATTTTTAAAAATAAATCTTAAATAAAATTAATTCTAACATTTAAATCTTGTACAGAGAATGCTTTTACATGTCTAATAACACAATCTTTGATATATATTAATTAATAAATGCAGTGCCCAGTACGGCCCTATAAATCCAACAATTAGCCAAAAAATCATTTCAGGTGATAAGTGTATTATATTTAAATTTGGCCAATACATAAATGATCATTCAATTGTATACAGAATGTATTTAACTTAGAATTCATGTCTACCCATTGAGAGTGAATCATGTCTCTCAGATAAAATATGTAACGAAGTGATTCCATTGAGTTAAATTAACTCCCAACAAGCATGTCCACCTTCTTGCAATTAGTTAACCCATGAACTCTCATTCACAAAAGGGACAAAAGAATCAAAATATACCCACACGACTCCCTATACTATTTTATTGTAAATCGAATTGAATTTGATTACATAGTCAAGTCAACTATCATTCTTTGTCTTGTATAATAATATCTAATAGTGCAATCAAAAATAAAACAACTATTCTTA
>JAQGAA010003954.1:0-10143 GCA_034696425.1 Isotoma viridis
TCTACTTTATAGTGTAATATCATATTTCATATATCATATTTTATGAACTAAATACATTAGGGTGGATTAAATCTATGAAAACATAAAACATGATATATGAAATATGATATTACACTATAAAGTAGAACCTTGGAAAAATTGAATTCAGTTAAATGATTCCAGGTCGCATTGGCAAAAGTAATAAATATTTGAACAATAAAGTTTTTTCAAGTTTTGTCAAAATTTTATGTTTAGTGAAGAGAATGGCAAAGTAATGTTGGGAAATTTTTTACAAAGTACCCAAAAATTATATTTTGTAAATATAACTGGTGTTCTTCAGTTTTGATGTGAGCCTTTACATTAATTTAGCTATCAAATGATTTGCATGCCATTTTATGATAAAAAAGTTAGCTAACTTTAAAAAATAAAAACATTGTTGGTTTCGTTAAGGTTTTTAGTAAACTTGGAAGTTTCAAGACAATCAACACTGATAATTGGAACTGCGTACTTTCTGACATTGATTATTTTTCTAATTTAAAAAAAAAATCTGCCAAGGTTTTAAAGATTGAGGTGCTAACTGCTAAAATGAAGACTAATTACCATTTATCTAAGCGTATCATTCAAAGTAATTTTTAATTTCCTAAATTAGTAAATTTATGAAAAACTCCAAAGAAAAATCCATATCTTTAGATCATCAATTCCTAAATGACATGAACAGAAAGCGTCACTCTGTCATTGTCTTCGTAACCTCACGAGCGACTATATATCTACATTCTGCCCAAGTCTGTGATGTTGGGCTGCTGGGCGGATCTCTGTAGAATAACCGGCATGCTAGATTCTTTCAAACTTTCTGTCTAAAGTAAATGACATTTGGTTTGGCCCAACCACAAAAACCAAAACAAGACATCAAATTTGACCAAATCCTTAAGTCTGTCACAATTCAATAACAAATGGTCTCAATAGTCTCAAACTAACCTTTGACCTTTATTCCAAAGCCATCAGCAAATAAACCCGAAAACATGGAGACTTCACCACCTAAAATATACGACATCCAATTAGTCATAAATAGCATTGATGTTGCGGGTAACACTAACACAGCAAAGGTAAAAAGTTCAACTCATTAAGTTTTAATTTTTAACAGACTTTACTTTGAAATATTAGAATTTGAAATTTTGAAATATTTCATATCTGGATGAATTAGAAATTTCTAATAAAAATTAATATTCTATTTTTTTAAAAGGTCCTATGCGTTGAATGCTGCGGAAGCCGAATGTTTCTGGGAACAGCTGAAGGGTTATTAATTATTAATTAATTAATGGATATAAATTTATACACTTCAAAATTTCAATGCAATGTTTAGTAGTAATAAATTTTCAAAATGTTTTTTATACATGAATTCCAGGTTTTTGTTAGAGTATTTTATTACGGATGAAAAATCAAAAACATTTTTCAGTCGGGTTCGCCAAGCAAATCTCAATAAGGTAACAAAGTGACATTTATGGGTTTTCCTAAAATACATAATGGCAAATATTCGAGAAATTAATACAGGTAGTTTTTTATTAACAGGGCCAACCAATAATACAGATTCGAAATGCATCAGCTTTTGATAGCCTAATAGTCTTGAGCGGAGGAAACTTATCCATGTTTGATAGCCAGACTTTAGAATCTAAAGGATCCAATAGCATATCTGGCGTTAATTGCTTTGCTGTTGATGAAAATCCTATGGATGGAGATCCATTTGTTGTTCCGGTAAAGTAAAACTGCAAATATGATTTAAGAGTTGAGGCCAGAGTGAGCAAAATCAGGTGGAATAAAACGACTTCATTTTTTTTCTTATTGTAGATATGTTTCGCAAGAAGAAAATCGGTCACCACTGCCCAAGCATCTGAAAAAGGATTCACACCAATTAAAGAAATAAGTTTAGATGCAATGGCCGTTTCACTTGCAATTGAGTCTGGTCTTGTTTGTGCTGCTTTATCTACGGGTCGTTATGTCTTTGTGGACACAATGGCACAAAGGAAAACTTTACAAGAGTTGTGTGAGTTTGATCCTAAAGAAGTCCAGCCAAAGGTTGTTAATGTTGGAAAAGTGAGTAGGAAGTGGAAAGTCAAAGTCCAGACCAATAATTTTTTCGTTGAAGCCATAGGTCAAATTATATTTATCATGTTATTTTAAATTTTTAGGAAGAGTTTCTCGTTATTGGTCCCGGGGGATTAGGCGTATTTACAACCTCATTAGGAACATCTGAACGTCCACCTATTATATGGTCAGATAAAATAAATCAGCTGGTAGTTGACGGCCTGAATATTGTTGCAGTTGGAAATGATGCTATTTTCGTAAGCAAGTGAGTTTACAAGAGAATTTTTATGCTCATGTAATTAAGTAGATATTTCAATTTAAAAAAGACTAGTAACTAGTTACTGATAATATGTTAAAAGCCTTTCAGATCCGGGTACAAATAATACCATTTCCTTTCCTGGTGCCAAATGCTTAGCGTTGAGTGAAGGCAAATTGTATGTTGGCACTGCGAGGAGCTTGTACAGATTTATTCCGATATCCGTTGATGACCAAGTCGAAGTAAGTTATGTTTATTTGATTGATATTTAAAAAAATAGAGTTGTTATTAAATTGTTAAATTTTTCCAAAACTTAATTCAGGCTCTACTTGGTTCAGATAAAGTTGAGCAAGCATTTAGTTTATTGGAAATGGCTACTTTGAAACCAGAAAGAAAAGACTTTCTATTCAGGAAAATTCATAGAAAGGCAGTATTCGTGAGGCTGGCTGAGTTTGATCTTTCACTCTGCAGAGAATCAATAAAACTTTCAAACATTGATCTAAGAGAGGTAATTCGATTTGAATTCTTTAAGGCTATTTTCATTTGAATGCAGGTTAACTTATGAATTTTCATTTCAGGTTATTAGTTTATTCCCGAATACTCTACCTTCAACGTCTATATTCACGAGAAGTTTACCACAGTTACATGAATACATCGATGTTAATCAGGTACTGAATTTAAAACAAAGTACGCTTTACTGAATTTTGCGAGTTCTTGTCTTGTTCTTGTCTTCTAAAGCACAGAATCTTACAATTGTAGATGATTGGTGGAGATGAGCATAAAATTAGAACCATGGCTTCTTTTGTATTGGATGTTCTAGTGAATTATGAACCCATGACTGACTCAAAGGTGAGAAAAGAAGAAAAGTATTACCGTACATAATGATTTTTCAGTCATTACATTTGCATAGTTATATGGCATTCATTTTATTTTTAGGATCTGTCCACATCAGCTATTAATTTGGCAGCTAGATATGACAAGTCGAAGTATATCCTATTGCTAGACCAAGTCAATAAAATGAATGTGGATTATGAAGACTGCTTTGAAAGAATGCAAGATCAAAAAATGTACGATTGCTTGGCCTTGTTAAACAAATCCAAAGGAGATTTAAGAAATGCGTTGAGTATCTGGTTAGATCTTATTACTGGCACCCTCAAGTGTGGTGAGAATGACGAGTTTGAAGGTGTAGATGTTGTGATTGAAACCCTCTTGAGGTAAAATCCACTTTATTCTTCAAATGAATATTATAATTATTAACTTAATTTTTTCAAAATCTTATTTATTTATAGTTGCAATGACGAGCAACTTGTGTGGCTTTATTATGAACGACTTGTTAAAATTGATGCTACCAAAGCGATTGAAATATTTACGAAGAGGTCTCCATCCCCAATTTTTCAACCTTTGGAAATAGCAGAACGACTTGCATCTAATCGATCCATTTGTAGAACATATTTAACACATTGCGTTGAAGTAAAAAAGCTAGAAGATGAAGATCTTCATACATTTCTTGCCACATTGTACATTGATGAAATTCTAGAAGTATCTAACGAAGCGAAAATGAATACTTTGCGTGGGCAATTTCGGCAATTTTTGATTGGTTCAAATTGTCTAAAGGTCCAGTTTCTTATTGGAAAACTTGCAAATACAAAGCTTCGTCTAGAGTTAGCTATTCTTCATGGAAAGGTGCAACATATTATTTTCCGTCTTCTTTAAGTGGAAAGTACGAAATTCCATCTTACTAATTTGTTCACTATTTGTGTAGGCTGGAGATCACGCTCCAGCTTTGAAAATAATTGTTGATGACTTAAGTGATCATCAGTTTGCAAGAGAATACTGCAAAAAGATAGCTGATTCTGTGCAAAGGAAGAAAGCATTTATCGATCTATTCCAAACATACTTAAATAGAAGGTAATCAAGCTTTGCTATAATGTATTCTAATTGATATTTTTATCAAAGTTCAATAGCATTAGGACATTTACAAAAACGTTAGCCCTTTTCGCGTGCCATGTCTGATTAGTTTGTGATTCATATTTTTTATCTTCTCAGTGATAAGGATCAAGTTAGTTCTGAGTGTGTTGAGGTACTGGTCGATTTTGTAGAAGAATTCGATCTGTCAATAATACTCCCTCTACTTCCGGATGAATGGTCTGTTTCAGTTATGTCAAAAGTCCTTCATAGGGCGTTGCGTCTCAAATTGCACAAGGTATGAATAAGCATGATTCCATTATATATTTCTTTTGGTACCTAGATGTAAGTCACATCGCAATTACAACATGCCTTTCTAAACCACTACTAATACTATTTAACCGTTTTAGACTCGACGAGAAAATTTGATCCGGGGATTAACAAAAAGGGTACATGTGGATTATCATATTGAAATGGATTCTAGTAATCAAGGTTATCAATTTGACGATGACAGTGTGTGTGGAGTTTGCTGGAGAAAATTTGATTCCGTTGAGCCAGTGATGTACAATAAAGGGCTAGTCGTGCATGCAAAATGTACATGAAAAATCAAAGATAACTTTATTTATATAAATCTTTCTTTGAAGTTACTTGTTTAAATTATACTATATTATAGTCTACTGTGAAATCTCATAAAATAGAAATTATTATGCTTATAATAGTTTATAGTCGTACCCTTTAACAATAAAAAATCTTTATAAACGAAGAGTAATAAAATGCTGCTTTTGAAGCAAAAATCCTATTACACAAAAATAATAAATATCTTCTAATGTTAACACAATGAACTTTTTTGGCATTTATAACTTAAAAAAAGGTCTGAGGTCTGAGGTCTGAGTTGAGGTTTCTAATTCATTAAGTGTTAATGTATAATTATATAGAATTATAGAAAGGACATTTTTATGCACAAACCAGTCCTTTAAAACCAGTTATTACTAGTAACGCTGGAAAGATCAAACTTACTCCATAGGTGTACGACTTATTTATTTATTTATATTCTAATCAAATGTGAGATTCTTGGGTTGGCTTGTTTTTATTCTCAAGATCAGTAGAATCAATGAGATTTGTTTGTTTCTTGTGATGATCTCTATGTCGTCTGTTTTGTCTATGATGATGATGCTTATGTGGGTGACCAGAGTGACCATTAGTGAACTCTCGTTCAATTCCCAAATGTCTAGATGCACGGAGTCTGGACCTAGACTTGGATTTTGGTCTTGGTCCTCCAACTTCTCCTGATGCTAAAAGAGACTGAGCTGGGTTTCTTGTTTCACTTTCTGTGTCAGCAGAAAATGTTTTATCATCGTCTTCAGCAACCAAAATATCTGTTGGTCTGGTTCGAAGTCGCTTCCTTTTATTGCGATTTCGATTTCCTGCTTGCCCCCTGCGATGATGAGGGGATTTGTGGTGATGCTTATTATGCTTCCTTCTGTGTTTAGCTGTAGTGAGTTCTGTTGGAGGTTTTGCAGTTGTAGAAGATCCTGAAAATGCGTTTTCTGCTGTAAAGTTGATATATCCTGCATGAAAAGAATATCATGAGCGTTAATTAATTAGCCACGACCCAATCCGGAAGATATATCAAGCGATATTCTAAAATGCATTTCTAATGAAATAAATAAGAAGTACAATTTATTTCGTCTTACCAAACTCTTTCAAAATTTGAAGTTCACTAGAAAACTTTCCATCCGTCTCACTCCCTTTGTCCAGATTAACATTTTCGGGATTTATCTCAGATTGACCCACAGTAGTTTCCGGTTCCTTCTTAGTTTTTCTAGCTGAACCAATTGACACATAAACTGATAGGAATATCAGCACAATAATTGACAAAAGCTTATAGCGATTCATATTGTTAAAATATCTTTTAACAAAAATGAATTTAAGCCTTGAATTGACGTTTCTTTTCTATTAAAACCTCAAGTCAAGTAGTTCTGACTGGAAGAAGGCCAATGGCTTACTAACGACTAACCACTGGTCCACCCGTAAACCTGAATTTTGTATCTCTTATAATATTATTTTCCCGATGCGGATAATCATCTCATTACAGCTTTCTTACCCAAACCCAAGCCTTAAGAATATTCATAATCTGATTTCATACATAAAGGTGCAGCCGCAAAGGAAGCTTAAAGCATTTAAAAACTACTACTACTATTACCACTTGCATCATTTCTTGGCTATTATCTATATACTTCTAAAATTTAATCCTTAATCCACATATGTACATAGGTAATAATATTATTGTTTCGCATCTCTTAAATACTCTTCTTGTCTGTATCCAGCGTTATAGACATTCTCAGGCCTTATTATAAACAACATTGACCGTGAACCTGGCTGTAGAAATAAGTAGAAACTATTTGATTGCCTCAGGTTCTTATAAAAACATTTCATGTTCACCTGTATCATGTTCGTATGCCTATAATATCATCATTTCCATGAGTCAAGAGAAGAAGAGAACCTTTTTTTTTGCCGAAAAGAAAGACATTCCATTCTTTTAATTTAGTAGGCTCATTGCAGACCTACCTGGCTTATTTCATGGCAATAAATATTTCCTTACAAACTTATTCATTTTGAAACTCATTCTATAGAAATAAAATGTATGTAAAACTTAGGCTAATTTTATACTTTTACAAGCTGTGAAATGGACTCTAAGGTAGAAAGGTATAGGATCAGGATGTGTATGGCAGATGCATATAATTACATAAGACATTTTTATTTATACATACATTCTCAAAGTCAAAACCATTCTTCTTTTTGTTAAATTGTATGTAAAGCATTTTTCTTTTCAGGGTACTTTTGTTTCATTTTTGGTAATAAAAGTTGTCATGAAAATTCAACATGCAGGGCTTAAAATATGAATTGATTTTATGAATCTCTTGCAAAGATTTTTTCAAAAATTCTACATGGACTACCGTCAAAGCCAATGAGGTTTAATTTTTTCCTTTAAATTAGAACCAGACATTTACACAATTGCAATTTTAGAATGGTCAGTACCTACTTTGGCTGTTTCAATATTTTTGCTTTATTCAAAGACAGATCAATGCGTACAATGCATCTTCAGGGATTGTGTAAATTAACAATCCTATTATTTCTTTCATTGAATGTTCTTGCCGCACGTAAGTTTATCTATGACCTATTGAAATACATAGCTTTTGAAGAATAATAAACGTTTCTGAAAATATGTATGCTTGGGATGACAAAGAGTAAACGAAAAGATAAAACCAATTTCAGCTCCAAGGTATAGGTTTAAAAGGATGGACACAGGGGTAGAAGAAACGACTGCAAAGAAATTGACGCCGCTAAGGGTTTCGGAGAAAAAGGAACTGTCTAAGGATGACGGAGAGGTTGATTGATTGATATCGTAAATTTTTTCTAACTATAAAATTATGACCGTTTCTTAAAAGGGTTTTCAAAACATTTCATTTATACATTCACCCAACGCAGGAATGGTATCCAGCTATTGTAATAACAAATGATTATTACTCTCCGGGTGACGAACCAAAAAATGTTGCAAATCCGGGACAAGAACCTAAAGATAGCAAAGTAACTAATGCTCATAAAATTTCCCAGTCTGATGTAAGATTTGAGCATTTTAACTTGATATCTTTTGTCTAATTAATTATGTACATGATTTAAGAAACACAATCAACTTCTCCTTTAATGTAGACTGAAGCTCCAAAATCCATTCATGATAGAAAAAATGAAGAATTAAATAATACCACTGATAATTTAACCTCGATTTCTAAAATTGACGAAGGCTGGATTAAAGCCATACGAGAACTCTTTATGAAATGGGGCTACAAACTCGAGGATATTCCCGAACCATTCGGTTCTAAAAAGACTCTTGAAATGGATCCCCCATCACCGGAATTTGCAACGATATTGAAAGGGCTTGAGGACAGTATTCCTTCGGATCTAAAAGCTCCAATTAAAAATTTGATAAAATCGGATGGAGTAAATGATGGAAATGGGAAAAGCTCGGGTACATAATAGCATTCATGACAATTTGAAATATAGTTGTAAAGTGAGGAAGTAGTTATGAATTTAGGATGTAACTTTTTGCAACTATCTGATCTTAATGGGATGCATACATTTTTCAGGTAGCATGACAAAGCTTGAAGAAATTGACGAAACAATTAAAGAAATCGAGGAAGGCTTGTCCAAAAAAACTCATGGCTCGTCATCTCACAATGATAATACAGGAACAAATGCTTTATCTGACGAATCTAACAAAGATTCAAAAATTACTCCCAAAGATCATACAAAGTTTTGTGCAGAATTTGAAGGACCTTGTCAAGAAGAAGATGATGAAGATGAAGATTCTAGTCCAAATGAAAAGGCTTCATTAGGTCCAGCTAGTGATGAGAATAGCCATTCCGATAAAGAGACGCTTACAAGCGATCAGCATACTATAGACGAGTTGATTGAAGATCTTAAGTCAATAGTGGAAAAGCCAAAAGAAATGAATCCAGAAGACTCATCTAAAGCTTCCAATGATTTAAATCAACTTTCAACACTAATTCATGAAGTTGAAGCGATCGCAAGTCGGAACATTGAGAAGGCGGATCATTCTTGTGGGAGTGGTACAACCAGCTCCGAAAAGGATGCTATTCATGATGCTGAGAGTCAGAAAGGGGATAAGGCAACTACAGTTAAACCGACTCAAAAGCCATTAACCGTGGCTTCCACCACATCCGCTCAATCTAAGATTGATTTACTAAAGAAGGAACAGGAAATAGCTGAAGAAATGAAAAAGAGTAAAGCTATAGTGGATGTTAGTATTGTTGGAAATACTCAAAAAGAAGTTGGAAACCATTTAGGTCGAATCGCTGAATATGAACGTGAAAAATCTGCCAGTAAAACCCATGAGAATGAGAGTACCGCAGAAGAAAAACAAAGTGTGGAAGATTTGTTTAATCAAATAGATACAGAAGGTCATAAGGAAAAAGAGAAAGATCATGCAAATCCAGATTTACATAAACAAGTGGATAACTTACACAACCTTGTGGGTCATGTTCATAAAATTCATTCGTTGAATCATCAGAACAATGAATCTGACGAAACTCATCAAGGTGCAGTAAACAAAGCTTCACAAGAATCAAAGATACATGAGAATCAGAAGGATAGCAAAGAAAGTTCACACAAGCCTGTTGGTTCTTCTGGAGAAGAGAACAAAGAAAAACAAGAAGAAGATTTGAAGACAATGCTTAATGTAGAAGTAGATGAAGTATCTGAAATCGACAAAGCTCATGAGAAGCACAAAGAGGAAATGTTAAATGTAATTCGTAATCTTAAAATAACAGGAAAAACTCATGAGGACCAGGAAAGGGTTAAAAAGCTTGAAAAATTAGTTGAAGAAATTGATAAAGAACATCATAGAGCCGTAGAGTTGCAGCACAAGTTAAACAAACTAGCAGATAGGAAAGACTTGACCGACACTTTTATTAATACTCATACGACCGAACATAAGAAGAAAGATTTGTTTGCAGATCAAATGGAATCGTTAAAAAAGATTGAGCAAAGTCAAAGAATAAACGAAAATAATTCAACATATGATACAATTATTGATGAAACACTTCATTCAAAGAAAATTAAGACTAAAGGTTCGAAAAAACATCATGGTGAAGACAAATCAGCTTTAAGTCATAAACATAAAGATATTCATAATGGCCACGAGCGAGGCAAGTTGGAGCTAAGTCACCCAGTCCCTTCAGTGGATACGGAACATGTGGCTAAGACTAAGCCTGATCTATTGAATGCGGAAGCTTACCACCATGCCAAGGGTGGTCATCAGGCTGATGGAATAAAGAATGTACAGCATGAACATACAGGTCAAGCAAGTTTTTTGCACCCTCCAATTGATGAAATTGCCCTTCAAC